>WNWK01051084.1:0-12605 GCA_009830355.1 Cherax destructor
GTAAACAGAAATAGTGATTTGGCAAGATGTTTTGAGTTCTGGGGTGAGTGGGGGGTGGGGGAATGTGCCGGTGGTGTTGTGTGGAGGGGTGGGGGTTGAGAAGGGGCAGGAGGATGGAAAAAACCCAGGTGCGTGGGTAACCCGGGTTTTTTGGGGGGTAGGGGTGGGAGCTTTCACTGGGGAGGGGGGTGTGGGGAAGGGGTTAGGAAGAGTGGGGGGTTTGGGTTTAAACCCTTTGAGAAGGAAAGCATATCCTTTCAAAAGGGGGAAAGGGGAGTTAGCGACAGCATGTGTGATCTACCACATTTGGGAAGCTTTTTATGGGAAGGTTACAGTGGTCTATTTTTTTCCGACGGCCGAGCATCTGGAATATATCTGGGGGCTGAACGGTGTTTTGTTGTGTCGAATATGTAGCATTTCGGTTTGGGTGAAAAAAGGGAAAGGGGAGGAATACGAATGATTTTGGAAAGGATCCCTTTGATTGAGGGGGAGAGAGGCATCTGTGGGGTTGTGCAGCGGATTTTTAAGGAGGGTCGGGGTTTTTGTCTGTAATGTCGTCGATAAAAACCCTTTGTTCTTAGTAAAAATTAGACACAAGTGCAACATCTTGGTATTTTTTTGTAGACGTTTCGCCATCTTGAGGACAGACAAGAAGGCTGGCGCTTATATAATGGCGTCCGATGGAAAGGGACAGGTTGTTAAATTTAAAAGGTTACCCTGTACGATTAATAATAAATGATGTAAACATATTTTGTGGAGGAAAAGTCCTAAATGGGAGTAACGAAAGTGTGAATGTCTGATGGTGATAGTTGTGGTAGTCTGCTCGTTAAGGTAGGGTGATGTCTAGCTCCCTTTCCCCCCCCCTTTTTCCCCACCAGGTGAGAGGTAAATGTGGGGCCCCGGGCCCCGGGTTGTCATTGACTGACCACTCCCGACTCCCTGAAAGTTTTCGTTTTCCTGTCTTATTTATGTTTGTTAAGGGGCTTCACTCGTGATTTTGGAAACTTAATTCTGCTCTGCCCTGCTTTGTCTTATTGAAAAAGTAATTTGTTTCAGTCTCACCATTTCTTTAAAAGGCCTTATCCTTCTGGGAGAGTGATTATTAGAGTGATGAGTAATTTTTTTAAAAATTTTTCTTGGCGGGTCTTCTGGGCCAGCTCGGGTCATCTGGCAAAAAGCAGAGGGGTTTTTGCGGGTTTATCTCAAGTGAGACCAAGAGACATAATCCCCAACTGTTCCCTTTCAACGGGGGTTTTTCCGCTACAATCAACAACCCAGGCAACTACTTGTCTTCCAAGGGGACCCCAGAGTCCCTGGTATATGGGACTAATAGTTTCAACTTGGATTTGGAAACTGAGTGATTTTTGGAACATCCGTCGCCCAAGTAGTTGTTGACACTTTCGTCGATTCATTAACCACAGCAAGGAGTATGAAAACGGAAACAATTCGGGGTTTTGTGCTAAAACATCAACGTTCATTAACCAATTTCCATCTGTACATATTGGCTTTGTTCGTTTTATTTATCTATTTCATTTTCTTTAAATGGGTTTTGAGATTCATGTTTAAGTTTTTTTTTTTTTTCATAACTTTCTATTAAAAAAAGTGCTTATCTTGTTGTTTATTTATCTTTTCCATTTTTGTAATTTTCCAAAGGAGGAGCCACCCTTGATTCATCTTTGTTTAAGATTGAACAAAAACTGAGTAAATAAACCTTCACATATGTATATTTTCCCCAAAAATGTGACTTAGTCACAGGTGTAACAGTGCACAAAATATTTAAAAAGGAATAACAGGAAAAGTTGATAGATGGAATATAATTTCCTGAAAAATAGAACACAGAGTTTTAGCAAACCGAGTAAAGTCTGAGGCAGCTGGTAAAAAGTTCTGTTACAAGGCTGTCTCATCCCCTTCCATTCCCCATATCTGACATAGACGAGATGTAAAACCATAGCTCAGTGTTTTCCCTTTTCAGATGACACCCGGATTTTAAAGGCAGTAACCTCCATTGAAGACACCCCAAGACTCCCCAAAAAGGGCATCAACCAAATCTTCAAATGGGCCACTCAAAACAATATGAAGTTCAATGAAAGAAAAATTTTAACTTTCTCAGATATGGAAAACTTGGGGAAAATTTTAAAAAAATATCAGGGTATACAACAAATTCTAAACAAACTAAGAACATAAAAAAGAAGGGCACTGCAGCAGGGCCCACTGGCCCATGCAGGCAATACCAAGTCTCCAACCGGCAAGCCCCAAAGCCCCGACCCCGCCAGGTCCCGGTTACATTCACTGACCTAGCACGGCATCTGACCTAGGCACAAGCTAGTCGGCCAACTCACACCCACCCCCACCCCCTCTGGGGTTAACCCTCACCAGGTAAACTCCAGGTAGTCAGGGCACTTCCCTTTAAAGGGAAATTTGTACGGCATCTGACCTAGTAGCACAAGCTAGTCAGGTCCCCAAAAAACACCCTCATGTATTTATCTCCTATTTTTTTAAAAAACACAACTCCCAGCCCCTTTTGACGGTACTCGGGGTTTGTTCCACTCATCCCCAACTCTATTTCCAAACCCCGTGCTTTCCTATATCCTTCCTGAATCTGAACTTTTCCCCAAAAAGAAACCGTTTGCGAGTCCTGTCTTGGCTGGAAATTTTCAGCACCTATTTTCATCCCCTTTATTTATTCCCGTTTTCCCTTTTACCTCAATCATATCCCCCTAATTCTGCCTTTTTAGACAAAAAGCAAGGCCCTCAGTCTATCCTCATAGGGGAAAATTTCTGATACATGGGATCAACTTTGTCATTCCCCTGTACGTTTTCCCGTGCATTTATATCCATTCTTTAAAACGGTGACCAGAACTGTGCGGGGGAATCAAATGAGGCCTAACCAAAAAAATATAGAGTTGAAGAACAACCTGAGGACTTCTATTATTTATACCCTTTATATGAACCAAGGATTCTGTTAGCTTTAAAATTTTTAACACTTATGACTGTTGTCTTGGTTTCAGATTCTACTAACCCGAACTCCCAAATCTTTCTCCAAAACACAAGTAATAAGATCTACATTATTCAGTTTATATGTGGCATGGTTATTGTCCTGCCCCAAAATTTAGAACTTTGCATTTGTCTACATTAAAATGCATCTGCCACTTCTCCGACCACTGCATCAGTCTATTCAAATCATCCTGGAGTCCTCAATGTCCTCATTAGAATGAATTGGACGGCCTATTTTGGTGTCATCAGCAAATTTGCTTATGTTGTATTTATTCCCTCATCTATGTCGTTTATGTAAATTATAAACAACACGGGCCCAAAACTGACCCCTGTGGAACACCGCTTGAGACGTGCCCCCATTCTGATTTCTCTCCATTTATGCACACTCTCTGCCTCCTATTTTTCAACCATGCCTCTACCCAGGAAAAAATTCTCCTCCTATTCCGTGTGCCTTAAGTTTCCTCAGTAGCCTCTGATATGGAACTTTATCAGAAAGCCTTACTGAAGTCCATATACACAATATCATATTCATTTCCATGATCTACCTCCTCAGAGGTAGAGGCTAGGACTGGGTGGCTTTAAAAGAGATTGGACAAATATAGAATGGGAGGGCTGGGTTTGATTGTGTGTGGGTGCAGGAGTGAATTCTTAGGTAGTGGTGGTTTTGATAAGGACCTGCCTTGTATGGGCCAGTAGGCCTTCTGCAGTGTTCCTCCATTCTTATGTTCTTATGTTCTTATGTTAACTCCTTAATGAAAAAAGTTAGTAAATTCGTAAGACAGTAACGCCCCTTAGTAAAACCGTGTTGAGATTCATTAATCAATTTATGCTTTTCAAGATGACTACGAATTGCCTCAGCAATTATTGATTCCATACATTTACCAACTATGAGGTAAGGCTTATTGGTCTATAGTTCGAAGCTAAGGACCTGTCACTTGCCTTGTAAATAGGTATTACATTTGCCCTTTTCCACTTGTCTGGCACTATGCCAGTTTGTAGTGATATATTGAAAAGATTTGCCAGAGGTTTGCTAAGTTCCTCTTTACATTCCTTTAAAACTCTTGCAAACAGTTCAGCACGGCCTGGGATTTGTTAGGTTTTAATTTCTCTATTTGCCTGAGGACCATGTCACTAGTTACCCCAATCGAGCATAGTCTATTATCTTCCTGTTCTACATAATTTATTATTCTGGAATTCCGCTATTATCTTCCTGAGTAAAAACTGAGAGGAAGTAAGTATTGAAAATTTCACACATATCCTTATCACTGTCCGTGATCTGTCCTGAGTTACTCTTAAGGTAGCCTATCTTGTCCCTAATCTTACTTCTGTATACCTGAAAGAACCCTTTTGGGTTAGTCTTCGAATCTATATTAACTGCACTTGCAAGTAATCTTAGCTCATCTATCTTATTTCTTAGACTCCTACTATTTGTATAGTAAACCTTAAGGGAGCTAGTCACTCGTTGCCCTCTACTATCTCTCTTTGTTTGTTGATCAATTGCTTTGCCTTTACTAGCAACTTTATTTTGAATATTGTCTTTTAAACATATCCCTGGGTATCCTGGTAATATCTGCTGTTTCCAGGCCTAATACTACAGCCTGATTGTTTCCCACAAACACCCATATCTCTATAATCGATCAGTTTAAAGTCCAAGGGGCCATGCCCGAGGGAGAGAGAGAGACGGAGAGGTTAGGCCTGTTGACTGAGTGATGCCTGGACGAGAAGTGAGAGAGAGGCAGGGGTAGGCAGGCTGAAGTGGGTATGCCCACCAGGCTTGCCCTCTGGTGGTAACTATGGGAACTAGGCATATAGGCTTACAGCTTACATATGCTCGGCAGGCAGACAGCATAGGCTGTCTATGCATACAGTACAGGCTGTCACACAACTGCCTCCTTGAATCGTAAGGGGATTGCCAATGACCCTGGCTGTCTTCAAGAAGGCACTGAACGACATCGAAATTCAGTACCTGATCAGCCGGGCTGTGGTTCGTTCGTCAGTTTGCGTGTGGCCAGCAGTAACAGCCTGGTTGATCAAACCTGATCCACCACTAGGCCTGGTCTCAGATCGAGCGGCGGGGCGTTGACCCCGAAACCCTCTGTTTTCTAAGATTATTGTGTCGTTGATCAAGGCGGGGTAGCAATGATAAGGCTTCAGAGGCTTCTTACTTTATTTGCAATAACGTGAGGGTACACAGGCAGTGTGTTTGTGCCCATGGCCGGGGAGGGCCATGCCCACGAGCGAGCGAGAAGTGAGTGAGGAACATGGTGGGGCAGACTGAAGTGGGTATGAGCCTATAGGTGGAAGCATGAGCATGACACGAAATATGAACTCAGCTGGCAGTCAGCATAAGCTGTCTATGCAGACAGTACAGGCTGTCTACATCGTTCGGCCACGAACCCAAATTTTGGGTTTCGTTCACAAAGAATTCATTTGGATTGTCGACCCTTAGTCAAAAGGCAGCGGCTCACTGAACAATGAGTCATATTGGGACTTTAATATCTCACTCATTTCTTGGCTGTCATCTGTGTATGTCCCATCCCGCCTAAACAGAGGCGATATTTGCAATTTCATTGACCAATACCTCCTTCGTATTTCCGATATATTGACCACTCTCAGCAGCTCTGTGACTCTTCGCCTTCTTCAGTATAGGGAGCATCTTTCTCTTTCCAGTTTACATCTTCTCTTTCTTTTCTTAATGGAATGTGTCTTGAGCAGATCTCAAGAACCACAGAGTTCATTTTGTTAGGCAACTGTTCGGATCCGTGTTGTTTAGAATATCTTCCCAGCTTGTTTTATTTAGGACATGGTTGACTTGATCCCATTGTATGTTTTTGTTATTAAAATTTAACTTTGTGAAGAGACCTTCATGACTGATCACATTTTGCTGGTCAGGAGCCCTGTGCATGCATGTCTGTACCTCTATTATGTTTTGATTTGAGTATATTGTCTTTGATTCGGTCATATTACATATCAGATCATCGTTGTTAGTGAAGATGAGGTCCAGCTCTAATATTTGCTGGTTTAAGGTGAATTTGGTGCAGAGATTTAATAGTTCGTGTGTGTGTGAATTTTCATCTGAGCTGCCTTCTAGTGTTATCTCTGCTAAAACATTATTTGCTATACTCGTCCATTTTAGGTGTCTCAAGTTGAAATCTCCTAGTAGTAAGATGTTTGGTGTAGGAGTTTGGAGATTTTCCAGACAGTGGTCAATTTTCAAAAGCTGCTCCTGGAATTGCTGGGAAGTTGCGTCTGGAGGCTTGTATACCACAACAATGACAAGGTTTTGGTTTTCAATCTTTACTGCCAAAACTTCATGTACCACATTTGAGGAGTTTAGTAGTTTGAGTTAACACATATATAATGAACTGACTAGGATACCGATGCATGGTGGAAAGACCTAATGAGCCTAAATTGTCAGTGGAACGACTCAAGGATAGTGATTAAACATAATGGAAGAGTTTTAAACTAAAATGTGGCATTGCCTGCGAGAAGTGCCATGTACCCTGAGGTGGTGTGTTACAGCCATACGTCTGGCAGTGCTACCAGGCAACACAGGCCTACTATATACAACCATATAACACCATATACCCAATTCCACAATAACCCAATCTAGATCAGTGTGAGAAACTCAGACAGATCAGAAAATTAAAATATATGAGTGATCAGTAAGGAATGAATCTGGAAGGATCTATACAGTGAACAAAACAAAATTAAATGTCATAATATAGACATAATATAGTCACCCCTACCCCCAAAATTCACCAACTACTCACATGCCGCAAGCCTCGGTTACTATAAATACATCTCACATATTATTGTCACCAGTGCAGAGGAAGGTAAAGTGGAAATCAGTTTTTCGTAGCATACAGAGTGAAGTAGTTTACCTGGAGAGGGTTTCGGGGTCAACGACCCCGCAGCTCGGTCTGAGACCAGGCCTCATGGGGGATGAGGGTCTGATCATCTAGGCTGTTACTGCTGGCCGCACGCAAACTGACGTACGAACCACAGCCTGGTTGGTCAGGTACTGATTTTAGGTGCCTGTCCAGTGCATTCTTGATGACAGCCAGGGGTCTATTGGTAATCCCCCTTATGTATGCTGGGAGGCAGTTGAACAGTCTTGGGCCCCGGACACTTATTGTGTTGTCTCTCAATATACTCGTGGTGCCTCTGCTTTTCACTGGGGGAATGTTGCATCTCCTATCGAGTCTTTTGCCTTCATAGAGAGTGATTTTCGTGTGAAAATTTGGTACTAATCCCTCTAGGATTTTCCAGGGAATACAAATCAAGGGACTTAACCGTTCCCAGTAATTTAGTGCTTCATTGTACTTATGTGTGCCATGAAAGTTCTTTGTACACTCTCCAGGTCAGCAATGTCGCCAGCCTTGAAGGGGCCCGTTAGTGTACAGCAATATTCCAGCCTAGAGAGAACAAGCGATTTGAAGATAATCATATGGCTTTTAGTTCTTCCTGCTATTCTTGTCTCCTGTAAGATTCCTTCAGCTTAAGTTCGATATTTGCAAATTCATTGACCAATGTCTCCCTTCTTATTTCAGATATATTGGCCACTCTCAGCAGCTCTGTGACTCTTTGCCTTCTGTATAGGGAGCGTCTCTCTCTTTATAATTTACATCTTCTCATTCTTTTTCTTGTAATAATATTGGTAGAATTACCGACAATATGTTAAGTAAAAGGACACAATTGCAACTAATGTGACATTATATTGTGGCAACGTTTCGCTCTCCAGGAGCTTTCTCAAGCCGTTACAAGCGATATATGGACACAGTTGGTATATATATACTGTCAAGGTGAGGTGAAAAAACTAGTGGTGTTAGAAGTAGTAGTGATATAAGTAGTATTAGTAGTAGTAGTAGTAGTAGAAGTAATACAATAAGGTAGAACAATCAATATGCACATGAGTAAAAGGTGATAAAACAAATACTTGGGTAGTATAACAATAGGTTAGACAAATATTTCTGCTGGAGGTTGAAATATAGAAGGCCAGTAGAGTGTTCCACATCAACGATGTGCTAAATTAGCAGGAGAGACTATGTGATGGTAGGGTTTACTGAAAATTCAAACTATCATCTCATGAAATTCAAAGACGCCCGACTAGTAACCAAGAAACTAATTTCCGTAGACGAAAATGCCTTGAATCAGCACTTATCTCTGTTTCTAACACAATTAAACAAAACAAAGGCAGCTTCACCATCTCTGAAGTCTTAGCAAGAATCCTCCTGAAAACAGTAAACCCTACCATCACATAGTCTCTCCTGCTAATTTAGCACATCGTAGATGTGGAACACTCTTACTGGCCTTCTATATTTCAACCTCCAGCAGAAATATTTGTCTAACCTATTGTTATACTACCCAAGTATTTGTTTTATCACCTTTTACTCATGTGCATATTGATTGTTCTACCTTATTGTATTACTTCTACTACTACTACTACTACTAATACTACTTATATCACTACTACTTCTAACACCACTAGTTTTTTCACCTCACCTTGACAGTATATATATACCAACTGTGTCCATATATCGCTTGTAACGGCTTGAAAAAGCTCCTGGAGAGCGAAACGTTGCCACAATAAAATGTCACATTAGTTGCAATTGTGTCCTTTTACTTAACATTCTTTTTCTTAATGGAATGTGTCTTGAGCAGATCTCAAGAACCGCAGAGTTTATTTTTTCTAGGCAACTGTTCGGATCCGTGTTGTTTAGGATATTGTCCCAGTTTGTTTTATTTAGGACATGGTTGACTTGTTCCCATTGTATGTTTTTGTTGTTAAAAATGAATTTTGTGAAGAGACCCTCATGACTGATCACATTTTGCTGGTCAGGAGCCCTGTGCATACATGTATGTACCTCTATTATGTTGTGATCTGAATGTATTGTCTTTGATACGGTTATATTACTTATCAGATCGTCGTTTTTAGTGAAGATGAAGTCAGGAATATTTTCTAGTCTTGTAGGCTCTAATATCTGCTGGTTTAAGGGGATGGAGGAGTGGCACTGCTCATCAAAAAACGATGGGATTTTGATGAGCTGGAGAGAGGAGACAGAGGAGAAGCAAGAGACTACATAATAGGAACACTTCAGTCTGGAGGTCCCAAGGTGATAATTGCAGTGATGTATAACCCACCACAGAACAGCAAGAGGCCAAGGCAAGAGTATCATGAGAGTAATAGAGCAATGGTTGACACAGTAGCTGAAGTGGCCAGAAGGGCCCATGCGAGCAGGGGAAAGCTGCTGATTATGGGTGACTTTAACCACAAAGAAATCGACTGGGAGATCCTGGAGCCACATACGATCCCAGAAACGTGGAGGAGTAAGATGATGGAGGTGGTACTGGAAAACCTCATGTACCAACACGCAAGGGACACTACCAGAGAGAAAGGAGAGGATGAATCAGCAAGACTGGACCTAGTATTCACCTTGATAATAAGGAGAGCAGTCGTAGAGCCAGAAATGAATATGCACATGTAAGAAGGAAGGCCGAACGACAATACGAAACTGACATAGCAGCAAAAGCCAAATCTGACCTGAGACTGTTGCACAGCTACATCAGGAGGAAAACAACAGTCAATGATCAGGTAATCAGGCTGAGGAAGGAAGGAAGGAGGAGAGATCACAAGAAACGACTGCGAAGTATGTGAGGAACTCAACATGAGATTCAAAGTGCTCACAGAGGAGACAGAAGGGACTCCAGAAAGACGGAGAGGTGGGGTACACCATCAAGTGTTGGACACAATACATACAACCGAGAAGGAAATGAAGAGGCTGCTAAGCAAGCTAGATACCTCAAAGGCGATCGGAAAGGATAACATCTCTTCATGGGTGCTGAGAGAGGGAGCGGAGATGCTATGTGTATCACTAACAATCTTCAACACATCTATCGAAACGGCGACTACCTGAGGTATGAAAAAAACACACGTAGTCTCAGTTTTTAAAAAAAGGAGACACACACGAAGCACTAAACTACAGACCATTGTCACTGACATGTATATTATGCAAAGTCATAGAGAAAATTATCAGAAGAGTGGTGGAGCACCTAGAAAGGAATGAGCTTATCAACGACAGCCAGCACGGTTTCAGGGACGGGAAATCCTGTGTCACAAACCTACTGGAGTTCTATGACAGGATGACATCAGTAAGACAAGAGAGAAAGGGGTGGGTAGATTGCATTTTCTTGAACTGTAAGGAAGAGTTTGACACAGTTCCACACAAGAGATTAGGGCAAAAGATGGAGGACCAGGCAGGGATAACAGGGAAGGCACTGCAATGGATCAGGGAATACCAGTCAGGAAGACAGCAGCGAGTCATGGTACGTGGCGAGGTGTCAGAGTGGGCACCTGTGACGAGCGGGGTTCCACAGGGGTCAGTTCTAGGACCTGTGCTGTTTTTGCTATTTTTGAAGGACATGACGGAATGAATAGGTTCAGAAGTGTCCCTGTTTGCAGATGATGTGAAGTTGATGAGTAGAATTCAAATGGACGAGGACCAGGCAGAACTACAAAGGGATCTGGACAGGCGGCAAACCTGATCCAGAAATTGGCTCCTGAAGTTCAACCCCACCAAGTGCAAAATCATGAAGATTGAGGAATGACAAAGAAGACCGCAAGCGGAATACAGTGTAGGGGGCAAGACACTTCAAAGCTCACTCAAGGAAAAGGATCTTTGGGTGAGTATAACATCGGGCACATCTCTTGAGGCGAACATCAACCAAATAACTGCTGCAGCATTCGGGCGCCTAGCAAACCTAAGAATAGCATTCCGACATCTCAATATAGAATCGTTCAGTACCCTGTATTCCGTGTACGTTACGTCTATATTGGAGTATGCAGCACCAGTTTGGAACCCACACTTAGCAAAGCACGTAAGGAAATTAGAGAAAGTGCAATGGTTTGCAACAAGACTAGTCCCTGAGCTAAGGGGCATGCCCTACGAGGAGAGGTTAAGGGAATTCGACGTGACGACACTGGAGGACAGGAGAGATAGGGGGAATATGACAACGACATACAAAATAGTGAGAGGTATTGACAAGGTTGACAGAGACAGGATGTTCCAGCGATGGGACACAGCAACAAGGGATCAGAGATGGAAGTTGAAGACTCAGACGCATCACAGGGATGTTAGGAAGTATTTCTTCAGTCATCGAGTTGTCAGGAAGTGGAATAGTCTTGAAAGTGATGTAGTGGAGGCAGGATCCATACATAGCTTTAAGAAGAGGTATGATAAAGTTCATGGAGCAAGAAAAATGACCTAATAGCTGCCAGTGAAGAGGCAGGGACAAGAGCTGTGACTCGACCCCTGCAACCACAACTAAGTGAGTATACACACACACACACACACACACACACACACACACGATGTTCCAGAGAGGGGACACAGAAACAAGGGGTCACAATTGGAAGTTGAAGACTCCTATGAGTCAAAGGGATGTTAGGAAGTATTTCTTCAGTCATAGAGTTGTCAGGAAGTGGAATAGCTTAGAAAGCGACATAGTGGAGGCAGGAACCATACATAGTTTTAAGACTAGGTTTGATAAAGCTCATGGAGCAGGGAGAGAGAGGACCTAGTAGCAATCAGTGAAGAGGCGGGGCCAGGAGCTATGACTCGACCCCTGCAACCACAAATAGGTGAGTACAAATAGGTGAGTACACACACACACACACACACACACACACACACACTACAATGGATCAGGGAATACCTGTCAGGAAGACAGCAGCGAGTCATGGTACGTGGCGAGGTGTCAGAGTGGGCGCCGGTGACGAGTGGGGTTCCACAGGGGTCATTTCTAGGACCGGTGCTGTTTCTGGTGTTTGTGAACGACATGACGGAAGGAATAGACTCCGAAGTGTCCCTGTTTGCAGATGAGGGAAGTTGATGAAAGAATTCAATCGGAAGAGGGCCAGGCAGAACTCAAAGGGTCTGGATAGGCTGCAAGCCTGGTCACAATTGGCTCCTGGAGTTCAACCCCAAACCCAAATGCAAAGTCATGAAGATTGGGGAAGGGAAAGAAGACCGCAGACGGAGTACAGTCTAGGGGGGCCCGAGACTACAACCTCCAAGGAAAAGATCTTGGGGTAGTATAACACCAGGCACATCTCCTGAGGCCACATCAACCAAATAACTGCTGCAGCATAGGGGGCCTAGCAAACCTAAGAACAGCATTCCGACATCTTTAAAAAAAATCGTTCAGGACCCTGTACACGTGTACGTTAGGCCCATACTGGAGTATGCAGCACCAGTTTGGAACCCACATTTATCCAACACGTAAAGAAGCTAGAGAAAGTGCAAGGTTTTAACAAGACTATCCCACGAGGAAGGGTTTAAGGGGGAAACGACCAGCACTGGAGGACAGGAGAGATAGGGGGACTGTAATGACATATAAAATACTGAGAGGAATTGACAAGGTTGACAGAGACAGAAAGTTCCAAAGATGGGGCACAGCAACAAGGGGACACAGTTGGAAGTTGAAGACTCAGATGAATCACAGGGGTGTTAGGAAGTATTTCTTCAGTCACAGAGTAGTCGGGATGTGGAATAGCTTGGGAAGGTGTAGTGGAGGCAGGTTCCATAAAGCTTTAAGAAAGGGATGATAAA
>WNWK01051085.1:0-12605 GCA_009830355.1 Cherax destructor
AATGATTTTTTATATTTTTAGTTAACACACATGTATATGTAAATAACTCTTTTACCTTATTCCTAGTATACATATATCCTTTATAATATAATGACATATATATCCTACAATGTAAAAATTAACCCTTTGGGGGTCGACAGGCCTTCTCAGGAAAGTGTTCCTGGGGTCGAAAATTTTTGGAAAAAAATTAATTTTTCTTATGAAATGATAGAGAATTTTTTTCCGATCATAACGCCACCAAAATTATGAAATTTGATCGAAAACTAACGGAATTATGCTTTCGCGAAGTTAGCGGTAGCCATGACACTTACGCATCGGCGATTTTGCCCACTTTGAGCCCTATTTTCGACAAATTCCAATGTTTCAGTCTCCTCAAATTATAGCTATTTCGCTAGAACTCCATTTCTTCTATCGAGTTAGTACAAGAAACCGCCTATTTACCAATTTCATCTACCCAAAATAGTGGTCAGAAAATGGCAATTTTCCAATTTCACACAAATTTCAAACGATGCCAATTTCAAAATAGGGTCCAGAGTAAACAAGGCAGACATTCCTGGCACTAAAATAATATGTTCTCTGTTCATTAGTCACGTCTCCAGGCCCCTGTTCCATAACTTTTGCTTTTCATTTTGAATTTTTATTCTAACAAAAAATAGAAGATTTACTGTTATGTATACAACTGCATCATTGTAAAAATGGTATAAATAATATCAGAGCACTTGTGCATGAATATAAGACTCACCAGTTGATGTGTATTGGAGGCATGGTGTGATTTGTTTACTCTTGAACATCGTCAAAATCGAACATTTTCGCTACTTTGAGCTCAATTTCAAGGTACTTGTCATTGTCATACCAATCAAAATCATCTCTTTTCTGTTATATATCTTCCATTCTATCAAACGAGACCAAGAAAACGAGAATACATCAATAAATCTATACGAAAATCGACTGCAAAGTCGCTGTTTTATCGAAAAAACGGGTTGAGTTTTTTCTCTCATTATGCAGTGTGTACTGCAGGATTTTTTATACTGCGACACTGACCACACAGACCCATTCTTTCATATGTATGCCTACCAGACGTTTTCTGCTTAAATTGAGGCCACTAGAATTTGGGCGTACTAGTACGGCACCAACCCCTGCTCGTAAAACGTACTAGTACGGCACCGACCCCCAAAGGGTTAAGTATAAAAAGGACCCCAATGGAAATAAGTCACTCTGTCTGACTTTTTTGGGTTATCCTAGGTTCTCTACACATATGCTGCTATGTATGATAATGTATGTAAATGTATTTGTGTATACCTGAATAAACTTACTTACTTAAAAAAGAATGGAAAACAAGTGAAATGTCTGGATGAATGAGCAGAAGCTTCCTTACGCACCGAGAGACACAGCCAAGCTGAAGCGCAAGTGGCACCAGCCGGCGGGTTGACGCGTCCCATAGGGCCGCTAACCGGAATAACGGCCACTAACCGGGAGCTGTAAAACCAGCCACTAACCGAGTTGGCCCCTAACCGAGTTGGCAGCTAACAGGAATGGCTGCTAACTGAGGGTTCACTGTAATTCCGAATTTTATGAAATCTGACGCCTACGAAATCCAGGGGTCCACTGTACAGTGGTCCCTCGATTAACGATCTTAATCTGTTCCAGGAGCTAGACCTCAACCCGAAAACTTCGTAATTCGAAACCTTATTTCCCATAAGAAATAATGTAAATATAATTAATCCGTTCCAGACATCCAAAAATATTCACAAAAAATTAATTTACATTCATAAAACAATTATAAATAGTACATATATATAATGTAGTACATGTAATATGTATTAAATTTATAATTAAACATTTAAAATAACATTTACTTACTTTTATTGAAGAGAGTTGCTGGCATCTGGAAGATAGGGAGGAAGACAGGGGGAGGGGTTAGTGTTTGGAAGGGGAATCCCCACTCCCTGCATGAATGCTACACTCCCTGCATGAATGCTACACTCCCTGCATGCCTGCTACACTCCCTGCATGAATGCTACACTCCCTGCATGAATGCTACACTCCCTGCTTGAATGCTACACTCCCTGCATGAATGCTACACTCCCTACATGAATGCTACACTCCCTGCATGCCTGCTACACTCCCTGCCTTCTTGCTGCACTCCCTGCATGCCTGCTACACTCCCTGCCTTCCTGCTACACTCCCTGCATAAATGCTACCACTGGGGTGCCACTAGGAAGCTTCTTTGGACCCATGGTGACTTATTTGACAGTGACAATCACTAAACCACCAATAAACACAACAAATGTATTGTGAATGTTTGAAAGAGTGCGCTGGGTATTGTTCACTCAAGTGTAAACAACACTAGACTGGCATCCTGTGGGGCGAGGCGTGCAAGCGCAGGCAGGCGGACAGGTCTGGTACGGACCACTACACGAGTCCAAAATGCTACACGAGACAAATATTGACCGTAAAAAGCAACCTTTACACGAAATAACCGTTATTCAGTTGGACCGTTACTAAGGGGTCTACTGTACTTAAAAATGCGCCTCATCTGAAAATATAACTTTTCCCCATTCATCTGTCGTCCATCCCTTATGATTGAGTGCCCACCGCAGCCATTTTTTCTTCATAGCAGCAGTTAATACTAGTTTCTTTACTGGCTTTCTGGCAGTTCTGCCAACTTCAAGGAGCCTTCGTCAAACAGTTGAAGAATCAACATTTACACCAGCTGAAGCCAAATCTCTCTCTAGATCTTTGTTTTTTTTGGGGGGGATTCTTCACACTATTTCTTATGATAACCCTGTCATCCTGAGGTGTTTTCTTGCATTTTCTTCCACATCTTCCTCGATGCAGCACTCCACAATCACCAGTGTCATCAGCTCTCTTCAGAATCTGACCAACTTTGCTAGGTTAAAATTTTTGGCGATCTGCCTGATACTCAAATCAGCATGTTTTCTAAGGGCTACAATACTTGCATGCTTTCTAGGTGTAACATCCATCATGAATTTCACCAGTAATCATGAATTGAAGGGGAGAATTTGGCAAAACCATATTCACTCATGGAGCATGCTGCAGGAATAACCTTATAGACCAACAGCTATTGTAGCACTGAAGAGAGTTGCAGGGTAACACCACAGCTGGATGGTTGCCAGAAGTCAGTTGCAAACTTTACTAAAAAGAAAAGAACCCAAACTACATTAATTAAGCTGGTGACTAAGACATATTATGAGATAATCACAAAATTTTCTCCTGTTCCAATTAATTTGCTCACTACTGTATATGATGTTGCATTACTTGTCATTGTGAGGTAACTTGGCTGTTGTACTAGGGTATTAAAGTTGTCAAACAGATATCTACAGCACTGTAAATAAAAAATAGTTAATGATAACAGAGCAAGGCAACTTTCACAAAGGGATTAAAGGAAACTAGTTATCTGAATTTAATCCTTTGAGAAGAGAAGGGCAGTGCCTGCACTCTGAAGGAGGGATAGGGATGTTGCATTTGGACAGTAAGCTGAATGTTATATCAGAAAACTTCTGTAAAGATAGCAACTGAATGAGTGAAGGTGAGTGTTTTTTTTGGGTCATCCTGCTTTGGCAAGGAAAAAACTGAAAAAGGAGGGGGCATTACCTATCAAGACTGTGCTAGGCCACAAAGAACAATGAACCATGGCTGAATGGCAGCTCAAAGTGATAAGTAAGGAGCAAACAAGCTGGGTATAAAAGTATACTATTTAACAGTTACCAGTACAGTGGTCCCTCGGTTTTCGTGCATCTCCAAACTCGAACATTTATGTAAGTGTATTTTTGTAAGTGCTGTTGCAAGTGTATTTTTGGGGTCTGAAATAGACTAACCTACGTGACATTATTTCTTAAGGAAGTAAATTCGTTCGGTAATGGCACTTGAGCAGCATTCTGGAACGAATTTTCGGTGAAAACCGAGGGACCACTGTACATAACAAAAAGGATTAATAACTGACTGAAGTTTGAAATGACCAGCAGGTCATTTCAAACTTCAAAAAACTGTACACCAAAGCAATGGCCAGGGATGAAGGTCGTTGAGGGACTGTGACGAAGTCAGTCGTGGCCAGGGATGAAGGTCGTTGAGGGACTGTGACGAGGTCAGTGGTGGCCAGGGATGAAGGTCTAATATATTGTGGGCAAGAATGTATTATACAAGACTGCTAATGCCATCACATATCCAGGAATCCTGCTCTGGTAAACAACAATACTTGAGCAGGCACTGGTGGGAAAGGTTGGGGTGATGGCAGTAAAACATTCATGCGACTCATGGTCTCCCAGGCAAACACCACAAAAAAACAATAATTTCACACCAGGCCTCTCGAGAACTGTGTCCACTTTATTTAAAAATGGCAGTAGTATTGTACATTTGCAAACCACTCTACCCATTGCCTAAGTTCTACAGGGGAGGGAGGTGTAACTATGTGAAATCATTGTGATGTCAGCTTGAGAGAGAGAGAGAGAGAGAGAGAGAGAATAAGAATGAGAAAGAATGAGAATGAAAGAGAGGGGGGCAGTAGGGACAACACACACATGCAGGGTTTTACCCACAGCATGCATCAAAACAAATGACAATTGACTTGCGCATGATGATAATTACAGAATAAAAGCAAGCTCTTGGTTTAACAGACTAATGGGAGACCGAGTGGCCAGTAATGGTGATTGTGATGGCTAGAGATAAGATTATTTTGCTCAACAGATTTTAGCCAGAATTTCTGAAGTCTGTTAAATTGATGTTTTACTGTATGGTTCTTCACAATGATGACTGATATTAAATAAAGATAGTATAAATTATTGCATAATGTTTATAGAATTACCATAAATGAAAGTGAATTACACTGTTTAATCAGGGTAAGTGCTTACTGAAAATTTCAGTTTCAGATTGATTAGATATGATACTGAACTGCTAAATATGTTCCCACATTCTCCTGTTCTTTTAAAGTGTCACTTAAATGTTTTCTGCATAACACACACATAAAAGACAATTTGCAAGTGTTAATCACTGTACTATAGCATTAACCCTTAAACTGTCCACACGTAGATCTACGTTCACCTGCGTACCGCTCTGAATATTTTGAAAAAAAAAAAAATTTTTTTTTTAAATGAAGAGCGCATTTTTACAAATGGGATAGGATAAAAAAATTTTTTAGGGCCAGTACTTACCGAGATATAAGCCCGCCAAGTTGGTGCTGGATGCTCACCTGACGGCAACATCAAGTCCTACAGCTTGTAGAAGTATTGCAGATATACTTTTTTTTTAGTTTTTATTTTAATTTATATAATTTTTATGTTCTGATAATTACAATTTATAATAGTTCTTGTGATTTCAGAGCCAATCTTTGTTCTAACACTAATATTAAGTACTGACATAGTACTCAAATAGTCACAATCACACCAACAGGTGAACATTTTCACCTGCCTTGGTCATTTACTATTGTCTATAAATATATAGGAAGTATTTATAGGTCCCAGGAATGTTTTAGAAATCCTGGAGTATATAAGAAACTCCTTGAAGAATGGTGTTATGACAATTGTCAGATAACTACTGTCTGTCTGTCTGTCTATCTGTCTGTCTGTCTAACTCTGCTTATATGTCTTTCTGTCTGCCCGCCTGTGTGTGCCTGGAGTATAATATGAAACTCCTTGAAGAATGGTGTTATGACAAGTGGTGTCAGATAACACTGACAGCCCAATGACATTGATGAATGAATGTGTGCA
Organism: Cherax destructor; assembly: GCA_009830355.1. NCBI lineage: Eukaryota > Metazoa > Arthropoda > Malacostraca > Decapoda > Parastacidae > Cherax > Cherax destructor. Next base: position 5,724 of record WNWK01051085.1, read on the forward strand.
AGGAACCCTCGCTTTGTTTTCACTGTCTGTCTAGCTCTGCTTATCTGTCTTTCTGTGTGTGCCTGGAGTATATGAAACTCCTTGAAGAATGGTGCTATGACAAGTGTCAGATAACGCTGACAGCCCAACGACATTGATGAATGTGAGCAGGGAACCCTCTCTTTGTTTCCACTGTCTGTCTATCTGTCTGTCTAGCTCTGCTTATCTGTCTGCTTGTCTCTCGGTCTGAATGCGGCTCAAACCAACAGGTATTACACACGATACAGAAGTATTACTTGCAATGCGTATTACTTGCAATGCGTATTACTTGCCAGTCATGCTTATTATGTCTTATATCTACGAGCATTGTATAGCACTTTGCCTGGAATTTTTGGGTTATCCTAGGTAATTTACACTATGTATAATAACTGTACTTATGTGTACATGTGAGAGAGAGAGAGAAAGATATTACAGATATATATAGATAGACAGAGATATAGACAGATACAGTGATATAGGACAGATAGATATAGACAGAAATATAGACAGAGATATAGACAGAGAGACAGCCAAAGCCAGCCTGCCGAATACATAAGAACATAAAAAAGAAGGAACACTGCAGCAGGGCAGGCCTACTAGCCCATGCAAGGCATGTCCATGTCACCCCCCCAGCTTAGAACAATGACCCACCTAGTCGGGTCACATCCTCTGAAGGAAGGAGCATGGCACCAGACCTAGTAGCACAAGCTAGTCAGGTCCTACTCACACCCACCTACAGCCACTCGTGTATTTATCTAACCTATTTTTACTTTCCTCTTGAAAGGGGAGTGTTGATGCAACATGACATCAGTGAATCCCTGGTGTTTGCCACTCTATTTGCTCTAGCTGGCACTCAATTGAACTGGTGCTCCCACAAGGTACTAAGTGGTCCCAGATTTTTTAAATACTGTGCACACTGAGTGCACAGACCCATTCTCTCATGTCTAGGCGACTCAGGCCTATTGTGCCAAATTTGAAGGAATGAAAAATAAAACATAGATCTACGTTCGGAGCAGTACGCACGCGAACGTATATCTACGTGTGGACAGTTTAAGGGATAAGACTAGAGGCACACTCTTAGTGTTTTTAATGTGTACCTGCACGCCAGCACTTTGTGTAAGTATATTTAGGTACAGGTATTATTATCAGAGCACATATAAAATATGCAATAACTTTAAAACACTTGAAATTTTGGAAAGTTTCCGGACATAATAGAGAGATGTGCTCACGGAGAATGTAAATAAACCGGGTGGCACTCACCATATTAGAAAGACAGGTTGCTGTATGGAGAGTTTTGGTTATAATTTGAAATTGCCGTATTAGCAGAACGGCGTAAGGTGGAACACCGTAAAGCGGGGCCCTACTGTATGTCACAATATATGGGAGTAGAAAAATAGCAGAAACAAAGAGTACAGGAGGATGGATGATGTGTTTGACATAGTATATTGCTGTCATGACTCACATTAACATAGTACAGTGGAACCTCGACTTATTAGTGTCCCAACATACAAGTTTTTCAAGGTACGAGCCGTCGCTTGGTCGATTTTTTACTCTGAGTTACGAGCCAATGGACATCATCCTCTTTTTATTCTCAGCACTGTCCTTTGCACTTACTTTCTTAACCCTTTGACTGTCAGAGGCCCCATTCTGAAACTGTCATTCTATGTTGCAAAATTTTTGAAAAAAAAAATTATTTTTTCTTATAAAATGATGGAGAATCTTTTCTCGATGGTAATGACACCAAAAGTATGAAATTTGATGGAAAACCTATGGAATTACGCTCTCGCGAAGTTAGCGATCTCGGCGATATATACGCATCGGCGATTTCGCCGACTTTGAGCCTTATTTTCGGCCAATTCCATTGTTACAGTCGACCAAATTCATACTATTTCTTTAGAACTCCATTTGTTCTATCGATTGAGTACAAGAAACCATCAATTTACCGATTTCAACTACCCAATAAAGTGGTCAGAAATTGGCAATTTGGCTAATTTCATGCAAAATAAAAAAAGATGTAAATTTCAAAATAGGGTCCAGAATAAACATTGCAGACATTCCTGGCACTAAAATAAGACTTTCTCTGTTCATTAGTCACGTCTTTAGGCCCCTCTTATATTACACTTGCTTTCTATTTTGTTTTTTTATTCACACAAAAAATAGAAGATTTACTGTTATGCAGACTATTGCATTATTGTAAAAATGGTATAAATAATATCAGTGCACTTGTGTAAGAATATTAGACTCACCAGTTGACATGTATTGGACGAATGGCGTGATTTGTGTACTCTTGAACATTGGCAAAAATCGAACATTTCCACTACTTTGAGCTCAATTTCAAGGTCATTTTCATCATGAAACTAATCAAAATTATCTCTATTGCTGTAATATATTTTCCATTCTGTCAAATGAGACCACAAAAAAGAGAATACAACCATAAATACTATACAAAAATACACCTCAAAGACGGCGTTTTAATCCAAAAACACGGTTGGGTTTTTTCTCATGCACTGCGTGCTGCAGAATTTTTTTTATACTGCGCACACTGACCACACAGACCCATTCTCTCATATGTGGGCCTACCAGCTTTCTCCCGCTTGATTTGAAGCCGCTAGAATTTTTGAGTATATATACGTCCGAAACGCTGGCTCGTAAGACGTATATGTATATACGACCAAAACAGTGAAAGGGATAAAACCCATGGTTAGAAAAAAGAAATTTGGCAAAATAACTGCACAAAATGCAAGCAGAACATGAGAGAAATGCTTCTACGGTGAGGTAAACAGTGCACTGAGTTGGTGGGGTTCTGAAGCTCCTCATTATTATTATTATTATTATTATTATTATTATTATTATTAATTTAGGGAAATGAAGCTCGCTCGTTATTATTAATAATAATAATTATTATTATTATCAATAATTTATGGAATTGGATCTGTGCTCTAGTTCCTAAATTAATAATAATAATAGTAATAATAATTATTATTATAATAATAATAATAACAAGCGAGCTTCAGAACACCGCCACTAGTTGGCGCAGCGAATGCCACAACATCAGCTGAGCTGTGCACGTGTTTACGTTGCCATGGAAGCATTTCTCGTGTTTTGCTTGCGTTTTGTGCAGTTATTTTCCCAAATTTCTTCTTTCTAACCATGGGCCCTAAGAAAGTAAGTGCAAAGGACAGTGCTGAGATAAAGGAAATGTTGAGAATCTGGGAGAGACTTTCAGAAGTTATTGAAAGGAAACACCCAGAGAAAGTTGCAACTGGTCATGCGTCGGAGCTATTTAATAACACTTGCCTAACTCATTTCCGAAACATTCTGAAAGGGAGGATGAAACAAACCTCCTTGGACAGGTTTTTATTGAAACGCCCTGCAGATAAAATTGAGGAAAGCGTGGAGAAAAAGCCAAAAATCAGTGAGAAGTGAAGTGAAAAAAAAAATTGTAGCAAATATATTCAACGATAAAGTGTAGCATTAAGAGTGTAGCAAGTAAGTTAAGCGATTAAGCGATAGAAAAAGGACCAAATGAAACTACATAACTCCTCCAATGTTATTGTTGGTGTTTATAAGGCCACTGACAGCATATGCCGCTCTATCTTTTCCCACCCTCAACCTCCGCCAGCGTCTCTGCTCCAAGGTAAGCGTGTACGTACACTTTATAAAACCAGTTTATTTCTTTACATTATCTGTTTTATTATTATTTTATACAATATTTCTTATTTATAAATACATTGTTTCAGTGTTTTCCTTATGAAACTAGTGATCTAGTGCAGTTAGTCTCACAAACACTCCATTTTCTCTTATAATAAGAGCATGTGACGATGTGGTCTGAGTGGGAGCAGGAATGGCCGCCAACACTATTCACATATTGACATATTTTATATATCATGTTTCTATGTTATTTATATTGTTTATTATGTTCGGTTTACGATATTCGTCCCGGAAGCGTCCGCGTGGCGCCCAGCTGTGCGGGCACTCCAGGGAGCGTCAGTGTGCTATTGTTTACAAGCGAGAGCGACCACCACCCACGCATTCGTACCATTATTCCACTGTTTTTAGTGCTTGCAACTGCTAAATAAGCTACCATGGGTCCAAAGAAAGCTCCTAGTGTCAGCCCTGTGGTAAAGAGGCTCAGAAATACAGTAGAACTGAAGGAGATAATAGAAAAAATATGAAAGTGGAGTGCGTATCACTGAGCTGGCCAGGCTGTATGGTAAAGCCTATTCTAACATCGCTACCATTGTGGCCAAGGGAAATACACGTAAAATCAAGGAAGCTGCTGTTGCGAAAGGTGCATATGTGATCACAAAACAGTGATCGCAAGTGCTGGAAGATGTGGAAAATTTGTTGTTGGTGTAGATCAACGAGAAACAGTTAGCAGGAGATAGTGTTACGCAGGCAATAATATGTGAAAAAGCAAAGCAGTTGCATGATGATCTCGTTAAGAAAATGCCTGCAGCGAGTGCTGAAGTGAGCGAATTTAAAGCCAGCAGAGGCTGGTTTCAAAGATTTAAGAATCGAAGTGGCATACATAGTGTTGTGAGGCATGGTGAGGCAGCCAGTTGTGATAAAAGTGCGGCTGAAAAATATGTGCATGAATTCCAGCGGTACATAGAGGCTGAACAACTCCTCCCCCAACAAGTGTTTAATTGTGATGAAACAGGCCTGTTTTGGAAGAAAATGCCCAACAGGACCTTCATTACTCAGGAGGAAAAGGCACAGCCAGGACACAAGCTTATGAAAAACAGGTTAACTCTGATGCTTTGTGCTAATGCCAGTGGTGATTGCAAAGTGAAGCCTTTACTGGTGTATCATTCTGAAAATCCCCGAGTGTTTGGCAGATGCGGTATCACCAAGTCTAACTTGTGTGTGATGTAGAAGTCTAACAAAAAGGCATGGGTCACAAAGGACATTTTCTTAGAGTGGTTCAATGGCGTGTTTGGCCCTAGTGTGAAGAAATATCTTGAGGAAAATAATTTGCCACTTAAGTGCCTCCTGATAATGGACAATGCTCCTTGTCATCCTCCAACCTTGGTAGAGAAAATTGTGGAGGACTTTAAGTTCACCAAAGTGAAGTTCTTGCCCCCTAATACCACTCCCCTCCTCCAGCCCATGGACCAGCAGGTCATTTCAAACTTTAAAAACTCTACACCAAAGCAATGTTTCAAAGTGCTTTGATGTGACCACAGACATGAATATAACCCTAAGAGACTTTTGGAAAAATCATTTCCATATCCTGCATTGTGTACACCTTATAGGTAAGGCTTGGGAGGGAGTGACTACCAGGACTTTGAACTCTGCCTGGAGAAAATTGTGGCCAGACTGTGTCCTAGAGAGGGATTTTGAAGGTTTTGGGGCTGAGCCTCAGAACCCTGAGCCTGTTGTGGAAGAAATTGTGGAACTGGGCAAGTCCATGGGGTTGGAGGTTAGTGATGAGGATGTAGAACAGTTGGTGGAGGAGCACAATGAAGAGCTAACCACTGAAGATCTGCAAGAGCTTCAACAGCAACAGCAACAAGAGACCACAAGTCAGGACAATGGTTCAGAGGAGGAGGAGGTGGAACAGAGATTGAAGAAGGTGCCTTCTACAGTGATTAAGGAGATTTATGGAATGTGGAGCAGGGTGCAAAGCATTTATGGATGAATATCACCCTAACCATGCTGTTGCAGGCCGTGCTGGCAACTTGTACAATGACACTGTGGTGTCCCATTTCAGGGATGTGTTAAAGAATCCTTAGACACAGAGCTCCCTGGACAGATTTTTTGTTAGAGAGGGGTCCAGTGACTCTCAACCTGGTCCTAGTGGCATTAACCCTTTGGGGGTCCAAGGGGTCTCTCTGAAACTCGTTCTCAGGGTCCATGAATTTGAAAAAAAAAATATGTTTCCTTATGGAATGATAGAGAATCTTTTTTTGATCATAACGCCAAAAAAATTATGAAATTTAATCGAAAACTAACGGAATTATGCTTTCGCGAAGTTAGCGGTATCCATGACATTGACGCATCAGCGATTTCGCCCAATTTGAGCCCTATGTTCGGCACATTCCAATGTTTCAGTCTACTAAAATTATAGCTATTTCGCTAGAACTCCATTTCTTCTATCGATTGAGTACAAGAAACCGCCTATTTACCAATTTCATCTACCCAAAATAGTGGTCAGAAAATGGCAATTTGGCCAATTTCACACAAATTTCAAATGATGCTAATTTCAAAATAGGGTCCATAATAAACAAGACAGACATTCCTGGCACTAAAATAACATCTTCTCTGTTCATTAGTCATGTCTCCAGGCCCTCTTACATTACTTTTGCTTTCCATTTTGAATTTTTTTTCTCACAAAAAATAGAAGATTTACTGTTATGTATACAACTGCATCATTGTAAAATGGTATAAATAATATTAGAGCACTTGTGCATGAATATTAGACTCGCCAGTTGATGTGTATTGGATGCATGGTGTGATTTGTTTACTCTTGAACATCGTCAAAATCGAACATTTTCGCTACTTTGAGCTCAATTTCAAGGTACTTGTCTTGTCAAACCAATCAAAATCATCTCTATTTCTGTAATATATCTTCCAGTCTATCAAATGAGACCAAGAAACGAGAATACATCAATAAATACCATACGAAAATAGACTGCAAAGTCGCTGTTTTAAACCAAAAACACGGTCAAGTTTTTTTTCCTCATTATGCACTGTGTGGTGCAGGAATTTTTATACTGGCACACTGACCGCACAGACCCATTCTATCACATCTAGGCCTAACAGCCTGTTTCTGCTTGATTTGAGGGGCTAGAATTTGGGTACTAGTACGTCAATAACCCCAGGGCGTAAGCCCTACTATCGCCCAAAACCCTAAAAAAG
>WNWK01051086.1:0-12605 GCA_009830355.1 Cherax destructor
AGTCAGTCAAGTTAGTCAGTCACTCAGTCATTCAGTCAGTCAGTCAGTCAGTCAGTCACACAAACTTATGTTTACATCTTTTATGTGTACAAAGTAACACTTCACTACGGCCACGGGTTATGTCTTGTCTAATATCTTTGTTTTCTTCGTTAATTCAAGATCAAAACACAATTCACTCTTTTATTTTATTCCTTCACAAACACAGCTGGCTTGTAGCCAGGACTTAACGCGTATGAAATACGTACTTAATGTTGGAAACCAGATGTGGTGGTGTCTGCTGAACCACCACAACAACAGTAGTAGAAACAAGACTGCTTGTGAGAATGTGGTTTACTTGTTTTTCCCTTCCCACAAACTGTAAGTAAGTTTATTCAGGTATTAGTCAATGGTGATACAGTTAATGAAGACATCACATGGCAAAGCAGGGAGAACCCAGGGATAACCCAAAAAAGGACAGTATTTCCATTGACTGACTTGCCATCCTAGGTTCTCTACACATATGCTGCCAAGTGTATGACAATGTATGTAACTGTACTCACCTAATTGTATTGCAGGGGTCGAGACTCAGCTCCTGGCCCCGTGTATCTGAATAAACTTAGCTTACAGGAAGCGACTCCCTTCCTCAAAGCATGAGGATTCTTAGGCAGTAAATACATAGCCAAAAATTTTTCTCCTCCCAAGCCGAACCGTGTAATATCATCTTTTACGCTGTGTAAGATGATAATGTGTCGCAAATTCAATCGTGCACACGGTAACGTGCAAATATACCCGTGCTAAATGACGTTCTACTGTATTTGCCATAAACGAGACGTGGTTCAATACGAAAATAGGGACATGCCTGCTGAATGTCATATAACAGGGTTTGGAAATTGTTCCAAGTAGACAGAAGTTTGGGAAGGGGGTAGAGGGCACTGTATGTCCGAGATCGCTTGAACTGTTGCATAAAACGGGAATAAAGTCTGAAATAACACATACAGAGTCTGTCTGATAGAATTTTTCAGAGGGGCATGAAAATTGATTTTAGGTGTGATATACCGTACCTAAACTTAGATAGGAACCAAGGGAAAGACTACTATGGGAGGAAATATTAAGGCCACAATGCACAATAACGAGTTATTCTAGGAGTACTCAACATTAGTCAAATTGATTAGAATTTTTTGACTGGGAATTTAGAATCTAACGATTCCTTAGAAGTAGTTCAAGCAATGTTTTTTCACAGTTTGTGATGAACCTACAAGGGGAAATAACCTACTTGACTTGGTTCTGGCAAACAAGGAAACCCTTGTTAATTTAGAAATTACAGAGGAATCCGCGAAGCTGACGACAAATCAATTACCTTTGGTGACAAGAATGGAAGCTTCATAGTAGGGATAACTCAGTACAGTCCCAGACTTCGCTAGCAGATTACAATGGACTTAGAGAACACTTATCATCTGTGGATCAAAATGAAGACAGCTATCAATATGACAGTTTTTCTGAACACTATACATGCCCAAAGAACATTTATCCCATATAAAGAAATTAGATCAAATAGAAATGACCCAAATGGATGAATAATAGCTCAAATATCTTTAGGCAGAAGAAAGGAATTTATAGGCGTATCAAAATAGGTGATATCATCTTTTATGAATCAGTATATTGACATTAAGAGGGGATGTTAAAAAGGGATAAGAAAAGCTAAAAGGGACTACGAAATTAAGGAGGTAACCGTTTCCACAGCGCGCAGCTCGCGAGCGAAAATATTCGAAAAATATGAAAATTGAGTTAATGGTATAGAAATATAGCTTAACTCTCTGGCTACACAATGGTACTCAGAATCAATGTTCTACGACGTTTACAAGGAATTGTTGTTATTTATATCATGTATATAGACATCGCGCCACCACAACATGACCGCTGCATCCCGTAATTTTTTCATTTTTTTTTTCCGTTTTTTATTATTGCTATTACTTGTACATTCATTCTATGTTATACTGACTACATGGCACTATATGAGTGTGGGTGAGTTTCCCGGTAGTGGGAGCCAATCAGGAATGCGCTCCAGCATTCCCACTCTGGCTACTCCCAAAGCAGGAACAATTTTTCTTATTACGCTAATATCATCTAAAAATGACCAAATGTTACTAAAAACACATATAAACATGATGTATACATTGAACTAATAAACATTTCCGTAACAAGGCGACTGTACTTCCAGGATTTTCAATATAAAATTATTTCCTTCATCATGTCGTCTTCTTATGACATAGACGGATATTGGAGTGAGAGAAAACGGTAGTTTTGGGAGGGGATAACAAATCCTAGAACACCACTAGACACTAAATACACCATTTTCGCTAAAATTCCAGAGTCCAGAGACGTTTATCACGGCTATCTCAAAGCAAGTTATTGACCTATTTGATGAAACCCACCATTTATTATTATTGAAGTAAACGCAATAATATTGATGAAAGGAACCATAAAACAATGATAGTTTTAAATAATCACGAAGAGAAATTTGCAATATTCAAAATATTTTTGGATTTTAGTGGGAGTAAGGGCAAGATATTTTGCATATAACAAAACTGAGAACTTTATTTTTTGTAGAATAACTAGAGATAATTACACGAATACCTTCCGTGATAAAAATAGCATTAGCATTGTTTATACGTTACCAAGTCTCAAATCCACCTTTCGTTGTGCCATTTAGGCTGGGGTTATGTTTAAATGGAATTTTTCAGTAAATATTTTTTTCTCTTGTTTTTAAGGCAATCTTATTGAAACTCACAGACAATAAGGTCCATAAACACGTCTTTACGTGGAAAAAAAAATGAACGAAATCGATCTAAAAAAAAAAAAGAAAAAAAAAAAATTGTACCCCCTCCTTAAAGGTTAGGATTCAAAAACCAACCCAAAAGTTTTTCCAGGTATAGAACAAAAGTTAGAGATAAGATAGGTCCCCTAAAAATAATTACGGGTATCTTACTGATAAAGTTAATGAAATGTGCCTATTTTTAATACCTGCTTTCTCTCGGTTTTTCACTCAGGAAGACACTAATAATATCCCAAGAATTAGGTATTTTAGTGGGGCTGAAGAAGATAAATTTTTAGTATCACATTTCATAGAAATGTTTATCAGATAGCCCTTTTTGGGAAGCAAAATAAATCCGGGCTGATGAGCTTCAAGGGTTCTTAAGGAATGCAAAATGGAACTTGTAACCCTAACTAACTTTTTTAACCTATCTCTCAAACAGGTGTAGTGCTGAACTGGAAGATGGCTATGTATCCTATTTTTAAAGGGACTTTGTTACCATCAACGCCAATGTCTAACATCAATTGTGCAAATTACTAGAGTCATTATAGCGATACATAAGAAGCATCTCGATAGGATAATTGATTAATGATCCCAAACATGATTCCCCAGGCCTTCCTGCCTAACTAATTTATTAACTTTTTCATTTAGGCTTGAGGCAGTTGATAGATAAAAAATTTTGATATTGTTTATTTGATTTTAGGGTTTTTTGATAATACCACATCAAGACTGTAAAAAAAAAGTGGCTGCTCATGGCATTGGGAAAAAGTGTGTCATGGATCGAGTCATCTCACCAATGGGGAACAGAGGGTGTATAAATGGGGTTAAATCGAGTGGGGATCTGAACAAGTGGCGTTCCTAAAGGATCGGTTTTGGGCCCGTTGTTGTTTATAATATATATAAATGCCCTTTGGGAAGAGGGAATTCTAGTGATATGAGCAAATTCGCTGATGACCGAAGATAGGTAGGATAATCGATTCAGACGTAGATGCAAAGGGAACTACAGGAGGATTTAGACAAACTCAATTCCTGGTCAGAAAAATGGCAGATGCAGTTTGAATAAATGCAAAAGTTCAAAAGCTCGGGAATTTTCATAACCCAGCCCCTAAGCTCAGCCTACAAAAGTGAAAAGGATTTGGGGTTAGGGTTTAGCAGAAACCCTAAACCAAGCAGCAATGCCTAAGGTGAAAAAAACAAATAGATTATTGGGATTTATATAAAGAAGTGTAAGCAACGGGCCCAGGGTTATATTACAGCTTTATACATCAAAGGCCTCACCCTAGATTCCCAAGCTCATTTCCCTGGTCTCCATATTAAGAATGGAATACCGTTGGGAAAACTTTCCCAACCGAATGACAAATTAAATTTATAGCATTAGAAATCTTCCTAGAAGAAAGATTGAAGACCCTTAAATTACATTCACTTGTAAGACGAAGAATGGGGGAGACATGACGAGTATAAAGTGGAAATGGGTATTAAAAGGGGAAATATAAATAAGGTCTTGAGGTTTTCTCCAAGAGAACCCGCAATAATGGATTAAAATTGGGATGTTTAGATTTAGAAAGGATAAAAAAAATTTTGGGTTTTGGGAAAATAGGGTAGTTGATGAGTGAACAGTCTGCCTAGTAGGGTTATTAAAACAGGCCCCTGGTAGTTTTAAATTTGGGTTTGGGATAAATCATGGGGAAAGGGGGGTTTGGGATTTGAGGATGCACTTGAGTAATAAATATCAAAGTTTATTTCGGTAATGAAAATTAGGTTGGGCAAATTCTGTTAGTGGGGTGGATTTTGAAGGACTGCCTAGTATGGGCCAACAGGCCTGCTGCAGTGTCCTCTTTCTTATGTTCTTTTCTAGGGAAGTTTTTCTAAGGGAAATTAATTTTCATTCTTTGGAGACCAGAACTGGGTGCGTATCTAGGTGAGGCCTTTCTAATGATGTATAAAATGCGTATTCGGGCTTTGTTACACTTGGGTATAAATCCCAGAATCTTTTGCCTTATTACGTACGCTAGCATTGCTTCTCTTGTTTTCTGTTTTTCCATAAACCCCCCAAATCCTTTTCGAATCTGTATGCAAGTTCTCTTATTTTACTTTAAGTGTTTGGGTTATGGACATTTCCCAGCTTAGAACCCCTTTTTTTAAAATGAACTGCATCTGCCATTTTCTGACCAGAATTAAATTTGTCTAAATCCTCCTGAAATCCTGACATCTACGCTGAATCAAATTATCCAATCTTCGTGTCTCCGCGAATTTTCTCATATCACTAGATCCTCGTCAAGGCCATTATATATATTATAACAAGGGCCAAACGATCCCTGGGAATCCCCTTGTTACAGATCCATCGATTTAACCCCATTTTGCACACTTTTGCTTCCTTTGTTAGCCATGACTCGATCCATGACAACACTTTTCCCCCCCAAAGCCATGAGCGCCACCTTTTTTAAAAGTCTCTGATTGGTACTTACCCAAAAACTACTTACCAAATAAAAAATATCGAATTCTTTATCATACCCAAAAAAACCCCAAAGCTTTTCTGAAAAGGGTTTAAAAAATTAGTTAGAGGAACGGCCCTGTGAATCCATGCTGAGTATCATTAATCAAATTATCTATCAAAATGGCTTATGTATCAGCTATAATTGACTAGTAATTTCCAAAAATTGAGGGTTTGCTTATTGGGCGTATTTTTAGGTAACGACTTGTCCCTGCTTTAAAAAAAGGAATTACATACATTCACTATCGCACTACACCTGTTTGAAGATAGTTAAAAAAGTTAGAAGGTCACAGAGTTCCATTTTGCACCTTAAGAACCCTTTTAAAAAGCTCAAAGCCGGCCATTTATTTGTTTTAGTCAATCTTTTTTATAACCTTTCGCTGGGGACTGTGATACTACATATTATCTTCTTCAGGGGGACTTTAAAATTTCTAATTGATATTATTAGTGTCTTCCTGGTGAAACCGAGAGAAAATAATTATTAAAAATAGACACATCCCTTCTCCCTTTTCAGTAAGATCCCAATTATTTTTTAAGGGACCTATCTTATCTTTTAACTTTTTTTTTCTATAAACCGGAAAACTTTGGTTTGTTTTTTAACCCTAGCAACTTTTTTCTAGTCCCGTTTTGCTTTTCTTATTCCCCCTTTTTAAAGTCCCCCTTAATGTCATATACTGATTTTTTTAAAATGATCCCCTTTTGATAACAAAATTCTTCTTCTGCCCTTTAAAAAATATTTGAGCCTATTATTCATCCATTTTGGGTCATTTCTACTTGATCTAATTTATACATATAAATGTTCTTTGGGCAGCATGTATAGTATTAAGAAAGCTGTCATATTGATAGCTCTCGTTACCCTAGTCCACAGATGATAAGCAGTTCTCTAAGCCCATTGTAATCTGCTGGTTGTACCTGGGACCGTTACTGAATTATCCCTACTGTTATACATCCATTCAATGCTGTAATTGATTTGTGGTCGTATGTGCCGAGTTCCTTTGTAATTCCCTAAATTGCTTGTCCAAGGGTTTCTGTTTGCCAGAACCAGGTTATTTCCCTGACTTATCACAAACTGTTTCAAAAAACAATCCCCGAGCTACTAAAAGTCATTAGATTCTAAATTCCCAGTCAAGAAATTCCAATGAATCTGACTAAAGTTACCCCTTTCAGGGTCCAAGGCCATTTTTAGAAGGGGTGCCCCAGTGAAACAAGAATTTAAAAAATTTAATTTTTTTCTCTTATGAAATGGTAGAGAATCTTTTTATGAAGGTAATAAACAAAACGTGATTTTGAAATTTTGGATTGAAAGTTGACGAAATTATGCTCTTGCTAATTTTGATGTGTCACACATTTACTTATCGGCGATTTTTGGAAAGTTCTGGGTCTTGACTCATTTTAGGCCACTACATTATTCCAGTCGACCAACTTCTAGCTATTTCACTAGTATTTCTATTCTATCAATTGAGCACAAGAAATTGCCCACAGTCAACTGTTTCAACTCCAAAATAAAGCATTGGAAATTGGAAATTTGAACCACTTAACTCAAAGTTCAAAATATTCCAATTTCAAAATAGGGCAGTATAAACAATGCACATTCCTGGCACTAAAACTAAGATTCTCTGTTCATTAGTTACGTTTCAGTCTTTACAAATTAATTCCATTTTGATTTTTATTCACAAATGAATTTTTATTCAAACCAAAAAATGGAAGATTTACTGTTATGCAATATTATAATAATTGTACAAATAATATCACCAATATTTGTGAACGTATATTAGACCCACCAGCTGGCGTCGTATTAGACATGTGAGGTCATTTGTTTACTCTGAACAACGGCAAAAATTAACATTTCCGGCAGGAAAGAGGTGGGGTCAAGAGCTGAAACCAGACACTTAGGTGAGTACAGCTACGTAGTACTCTCTCTCTCTCTACAACGGATACAGTAACTAAGGTGAGACCTCAAATTGAATTTGTATGAATAAAGTTAGAGACAGAGAAGTTCTACGAGATATATTGTGTTGAGCTGCCCTGCCTGCAGGTGTTGACCTGCCCTCCCTGTCAGGGTGAGCTGACCTGCCCTCCTGTCAGGTGCTGATCTGCCCCCTGTCAGGTGTTGACCCGCCCTCCTGTCAGGTGCTGGGACCCGCCCTCCCTGTCAGGTGTTGAGCTGCCCTCCCTGCTCGTGGGTGCTGACCTGCCCTCCCTGTCAGGTGTTGACCTGCCCTCCTGTCAGGTGCTGCCCTGCCTGTCAGGTGCTGACCTGCCCTGCCCGCAGGTGCTGACCTGCCCTCCTGTCAGGTGCTGACTCCGCTCCTGCCTGCAGGTGCTGGGACCTGCCTCCCTGCCGTAGGTGCTGACCTGCCTCTGCCTGCAGGTGTTGACCTGCCCTCCCTGCCGTCAGGTGTTAACCTGCCTCCTGTCAGGTGTTGACCTTCCTCCCCGTCAGGTGCTGACCTCTCCCCTGCCTCAGGTGTTGACCGCCCTCCCTGTCAGGTGTTGACCTGCCCTCCCTGTCAGGTGTTGACCCGCCCTCCTGTCAGTGCTGACCCTGCCCCGCCTGGGTCAGGTGTCTGACCTGCCCCGCTCTGCAGGTGTTGACCTGCCCTCCCTGTCAGGTGCTGACCTGCCCTGCCTGCAGGTGCTGGACCTGCCCTCCCTGTCAGGTGTTGACATGCCCTGCTCTGCAGGTGTTGACCTGCCCTCCTTTGCTGTAGGTGCTGACCTGCCCTCTTTGTCAGGTGTTGACCAGCCCTCCCTGTCAGGTGTTGACCTGCCATGCCTGCAGGTGTTGACCTGCCCTCCCTGTCAAGTGTTGACCTGCCCTCCCTGTCAGGTAAGACCTGCCCCTCCCTGTCAGGTGTTGACCTGCCATGCCTGCAGGTGTTGACCTGCCCTCCCTGTCAGGTGTTGACCTGCCCTCCCTCTTGTCAGGTGTTGACCTGCCCACCCTGTCAGGTGTTGACCTGCCCTCCCTGTCAGGTGTTGACCTGCCCTCCTGTCAGGTGCTGACCTGCCCTCCTGTCAGGTGCTTGACCTGTCCTGCCTGCCTGTGGTGTTGACCTGCCCTGCCTGCAGGTGCTGACCTGTCCTCCCTGTCAGGTGCTGATCTGCCTCACTGCAGGTGCTGACCTGCCCTCCTGTCAGGTGCTGACCTGCCCTCCTTTCTCCAGGTGTTGACCTGCCCTCCCTTTCAGGTGCTGGCCCGCCCTCCCTCTGTCAGGTGTTGACCTCGCCCCCTGTCAGGTGCTGACCTCGCCCTCCTGCCAGGTGTTGAGCGGTCTCCTGTCAGGTGTTGAGCCCTCCCTGTCAGGTGCTGAGTTCTCCTTTCAGGTGTTGAGCTGCCCTCCTGTCAGGTGTTGAGCTGCCCTCCCTGTGTCAGGTGCTGAGCTGCCCTCCCTGTCATGTTCAGCTGCCCTCCCTGTCAGGTGTTGGAGCTGTCAGGTATTAATTTGCCTTGCCTGTGTGTGTTTAGCTGCGGCAAACATGAGTGCATGGTGGAAATAACTTTATAGAGACAGAAGAAACCACTGGTTAGAGGAGCTTGAGGTCAACAGGTATGCAGTGGACAATGTTGCATGGCAGGTGTGGAGCACACTGTCGGATGACAGGTGTGGGGCACTACTGTCGGATGATAGGTGTGGGGCACACTGTCGGATGACAGGGGCACACTGTCGATGACAGGGTGGGGCACACTTGTCGGATGACAGGTGTGGGGCACACTGTCGATGACAGGTGTGGGGCACAATTCGTCGGATGATTAGGGCACACTGTCGGATGACAGGTGGGGCACAATTGTCGGATGATGTGGTGTGGGGCACACTGTCGGATGACAGGGTGGGGCACACTGTCGGGCGACAGGTGGGGCACACTGCCTGACAGGTGTGGGGCATACTGTCGATGACAGGTGTGGGGCACACTGTCGGATGACAGGTGTGGGGCACACTGTCAGATGACAGGTGTGGGGCATACTGTCGGATGACAGTGCTGTACAGCAGGTGTGAGTTTAATGTTCCGTGACAGGTGAGTAATTACATTTCTGGAATGGCAGGGTGTGGGAGGCAGTTTATTGCTGCATGACAGGTGAGAGGGTAGTTCCACTGCTGTATAATAGGTGTGGGTTGGTTCACTGTTCCATGACAGGTGTCTACCTACCTGGAGGGTATTCCGGGGATCAACGTTCTCGCGGCCCTCGGTCTATGACCAGGCTTCCCTGGTGGATCAGGGCCTGATTAATGAGGTTGTTACTGCCGCTGCACGTCGTCTAACGTATTTGAACCACAGCCCGGCTGGGATCCGGCACCGACTTTAGATATCTGTCCATCTCCCTTTTGAAGACAACCAGGGTCTATTGGTACTTCCTTATAGCTGGTGGGAGGCTGTTGAATGTCTTGGGGCTCCGGACATTTATTGTGTTTTCTCTGCGTACTAATGGCGCCCCTATTTTTCACCGGGGTATATTGCTTGCTGAAGGAAGCATTTTTGTGTGCAGATAGGACCAGTCCCTCCAGGATCTTCCAGGTGATAATGATGTATCTCTCTCTGCCTGCGTTCCAACGAGTACAAGTCATGCTTCCAGGCGTCTCAGTACTAAAGTGTTTGATGAAACTTGTGTGTGCAGTAAATAGTTCTTTTGTGCATTCTCTAGATCTGCAACACCTGTTTCAGATGGAGATGTTAATACAGCAATATTCCAGCCTAGAGAGAACAAGTGATTTAAAAAGTTGATGTAATTGGCTTGGCACCTCTTGTCTTGAATGTTCCTATTATCCATACTATCAGTTTCCTGTTGTGAGCCTTGAAGGTGAGATCATCAGATATTACAACTCCCAGGTCCTTCACATTACTTTTCCGCTCTTTTTTGTGGTTAGAGTTTGTAGTATAATGTTTTACCTAGATGTGTGGGGAAATTTAAAAATAATGACAGGTGTGTGAGTAATTTACTGTTTATGACAGGTGTAAAGTAGTTTACTATGCCAAGACAGGTTTTGAGGATAGTTTACTACAATACCACATGTGTGGATAGTTTTAAATAATTACGGGACAGGCTTCACAGGGCGTGGTAGCTGGACAGGTTTCACAGGGCGTGGTAGCTGGACAGGCTTTTCAGGGCGGGGAGCGGGGCAGGCTTCACGGGGGGTGGTAGCGGGACAGGCTTTACGGGGGGGGTGGTAGGGGACAGGCTTCACAGGGGCCCGGGAGTGGACAAAGGGGGCACAGGGCGAGGGGGGGAGGGACAAGGGGCCCGGGGAGGGGAGGGGCAGGCTTTACAGGGCGAGGGGGGCGGACAGGTTTCACAGGGCGATGGGGGGAGGACAAGCTTTACAGGGCGAGGGGGGGACAGGCTTCCCCAGGGCGAGGGAGGGACAGGCCCACAGAGGGGAGGGAAAAGGGGCAGGCTTTACAGGGGGAGGGAGCGGACAGGCTTCCCCCGGGCGAGGGGGCGGGACAGGCTTCACAGGGCGAGGGAGGGACAGGCTTCACAGGGCGAGGGAGCGGGACAGGCTTCCCGGGCGAGGGAGGGCAGGCTTCACAGGGCGAGGGGAGGGACAAGCTTCACAGGGAAAAGGGAGCGGGCAGGGTTTACAGGGGGAGGGGCAGGACAGGCTTTACAGGGCGATGGAGCGGGGGGCTTTCCCCAAAGGGAGGGGGGGGCAGGTTCCCCAGGGCGAGGGGGGGGGCGGGGGCCTTTACAAGGGGGAAGGAGCGGGGCAGGCTTCACGGGGGGGGGGAGCGGGACAGGCTTCACAAGGGCGAGGGAGTGGACAGGCTTCACAGGGCGAGGGGGCGGGCAAGGGGGCACAGGGGAGGGAGGACAAATCACAGGGGGAGGGAGCGGGACAGGCCCAGGGCGAGGGGGGGACAAGCTTTTCCCGGGCGAGGGGGAGGGGGGGACAAAGGGGGCACAGGGCGAGGGGGCGGACAGGCTTCACAGGGCGAGGGAGCGGACAGGGTTCACAGGGCCAGGGAGGGACAGGGGTTTACAGGGGAGGGAGCGGGACGGGCTTCCCGGGCGAGGGAGCGGGACAAGCTTCACAGGGCGAGGGAGCGGGACAGGGTTTACAGGGCGAGGGAGGGACAGGCTTCACAGGGCGAGGGAGTGGACAAGGCTTCACAGGGCGAGGGAGCGGACAGGCTTCCCCAGGGCGAGGGAGCGAGACAGGTTTCCACAGGGGAGGAGCGGGACAAGGTCTCACAGGAGGGAGCGGGACAGGCTTCACACAGGCGAGGGATGGACAGGCTCACAGGGCGAGGGGGCGGGACAGGCTTCACAGGGCGAGGGTAGCGGACAAGCTTCACAGGGCAGGAGGGAGCGACAGGCTTCACAGGCGAGGAGCGGGACCCGGCTTCACAAGGCGAAGGAGCGGGACAGGCTCACAGGCAGGGAGTGGACAGGCTTCACAGGCGAGGGAAGGACAGGCTTCACAGGGCGAGGGAGCGGGACAAAGGGTTCACAGGGGAGGTAGCGGGACAGCTTTACAGGGCGAGGGGAGGGAGCGGACAGGCTTCACAGGGCGAGGGAGCGGACAGGCTTCACAGGGCGAGGAGCGGACAGGCTTTACAGGGCGGGAGTGGTACAGGCTTCACAGGGCGAGGGAGCGGACAGCTTCACAGGCGAGGGACGGGACAGCTCACAGGGGGAGGAGCGGCAGGCTTCACAGGGCGAGGAGAGGGGCAGGGTTCACACGGCGAGGAGCGGACAGGCTTCACAGGGCGAGGAGCGGACAGGCTTCACAGGGCGAGGAGCAGACAGGCTTCACAGGGCGAGGAGGGAGGTCCAGGCGTGGGAGTGGACAGGCTCACAGGGCGAGGGAGCGGACAAGCTTCACAAGGAGAGGGAGCGGGACAGGCTTCACAGGCGAGGGAGCGGGCCAGGTTTCACAGCGAAGCGAGCGGACAGGCTCACACGGCGAGGAGCGGACAGGCTTCACACAGGCGAGGGAGCGACAGGCTTCACAGGAAGAGGGAGCGGGACAGGCTTACAGGGCGAGGAGCGGTACAGGCTCAAGGGCAGGGAGCGGTACAGCTTCACAGGGCGAGGAAGGGACAGGCTTCACAGGGGAGGGAGCGACAGGCTTCACAGGCAAGGGAGCGGACAGGCTTCACAGGCGAGGGAGCGGACAGGCTCACAAGGCAAGGGAGCGGCAGGCTTCACAGGTGGACGGAAGGGCTTACACAGGCGAGGGAGCGGACAGGCTTCATGCAGGAGAGGGAGCGCCAGGTCACACAATGGGGGGAAGGTCAAGGGGGCGGGACAGTTCGGGCAAGGGGGACAAGCTTCGGGCAGGGGGGGACAGGCTTCACAGGGCGAGGAGGGACAGGCCAAAG
>WNWK01051087.1:0-12604 GCA_009830355.1 Cherax destructor
ATGATTGGCCTATACGCCTGAAAAGTCCCACCACCACTTCCCTTAGGCACTAAAACTACGATCCCCGTCTCTAGCTCCCTGCTCATCCTGCCCCACAACTTCATTTCATTGAATACCTTGACCAACACCTGTCTTAAAACCTCCCAATAGGCCACAAAAAAGTCCCCAGAAATCCCATCAATACCAGGTGCTTTCCCAAATTTTGGCTCTTCACTTCCTGCCACACTTCCTCTTCAGTAATACATCCCTCCATTAGCTCCCTTTCCTCTGTACCTAGTCTCGAAACAATACCCTCCAAAACCATCTCACACGCATGCCCATCACCTTCCCTCCTTTCCAATTTATGCTCAAACCATTTGTCAGTGTAGCAACTCATGGCATCTGTGGTGTGAATTACCTGCCCACGACTATACCCTCCCAAATCCTCCTCAACCTCCAATAACATAACCGTCATCCCCTTTCTTCGGACTTGAAAGTAGTTAGGCTCTTCCTCTCACCGGCTATTCTTTGGATGTCCCCACTTCCCCCTCGCCGCTAGTGGGTCCTTACCTGTGAGTCTGAACTGAACTGAACCGGACTTGAAACTTACATAAAACTAGCACTGAGGGCTTATCCCCCAAAGTACCTCCTCTAAACCCCCTCTCACCCTTAGAGCGTGAAAACCCTTATTTTGTATGTCCCTTAGTTGCATCCTAAGATTTTCAATTTCTACATATGGATATCTCCCTGCTTTCCCATAGCACTCCTTTAGTTGCCCCTCCAAATACCTCTTGTAGACAGCCTGACTGTCTGCATAGACAGCCATGCTGTCTGCCAGCTGAGTTCATATTTCGTGCCATGCTAGTTTCCATAGTTTCCGCCAGAGGGCAAGCCTGTAGGCATACCCATGTGAGTCTGCCTCACCCCTGCCTCTCCCTCACTTGGCGCCCAGACAACATTCAGTCAACAGGCCTAACTCGTCTCCCTCTCGCAAGGCATGGCCCACCTGTGCCATGGCCCCAGACACGCAGCCTGTTACCCACACCTTTATTACAAATAAAGTAAGAAGCCTCCGAAGCCTTATCATTTCAACCACGCCTCCAAAACTCCAAATAAAACATCGTTATAAATGGTGCCAGCGGTGCCTCGCAGCTGATGTTGCCCGCGAGGGGAGGAAGAGGAATGAAGTTATCTACCACTTCATCAGTCACTACAAGAAGCATCCGTCTCTCAACGAGTTATCCTGATGTCGTGTCTGCAAATCTCAGTATCCAGACACAGGTACAAGCAGGATTCAGGCCGATATTTGTCTAATTCTCCGAGAAATGGCGTCACTGACTTCACGCCACAGCGTCCCATGCTGTTTCTCAGTCACATGCTCAGCCTTGCCAGCATGTTCTGCTGTTGTTGTTCAGCTCAGCACAACTATTTCAGCACTTCAGAGGTGAGTTTGTGGTGATTTCCCAGTGTGAGCGTGTCTCCTCGTGTGTTGTGGGTGAGGGAGGTAGGCGCGCGGCCTTGTCTCTCACCATACACACCCGCCCTAGTGTACGCCACACACTCCACTCACTCCCTCTCTGCTGTTTTCTGTGAATTTCCTTGTGAATTCTTGCCAGAACTGTGTATCCGAGTGTCGAGGCCACTCAAAGCCACGTGTGACCAAGCCATGTGGATCTACAAGCCACGTGGATCTACAAGCCACGTGGATCTACAAGCCACGTGGATCTACAAGCCACGTGGATCTACAAGCCACGTGGATCTACAAGCAACGTGGATCTACAAGCCACGTGGATCTACAAGCCACGTGGATCTACAAGCCACGTAGATCTCCAAGCCACGTGGATCATCAGCCCATGACGTCACGATGCTGCCTGACTCCACTGACGTCACCACCATGCTGCTGACGTCACGATGCTGCCGACTCCACGACGTCACCCACTGATGTCACTTCGCGATGTCACCCCATGACATCCATCATGTCACTCCAGAACGTCACCTCGCGACGTCACCCACGATGTCTGCTGACGTCACTCACGATGTCACTCCATGACATCATGACGTCACGCCTGACATCACCCATATGATGTCCCGAGTGCTGTAGTTTTCAGTGATCATTTTATTTTCATTATTTTCGAGAAGTTTGAGAGAAGATATAAGTCGAGTGTTCATTAATTCCTCTCAGTCAGTGTTCTCACATGTTCGAGTATTGCTTAGTGACGATTTTTATACAGAAAAGCGTCTGTAAGCTGTTGTACCACATGTGTAGTATGTGTGCAGTTTTCTCGTGTGTCCTATGTAGCACCTGTGTGTTACTTTGTCACCCAGTGTGTGACCCGCGCCCCGCGCGCTTGACAGCTGACATTTGTCAGTCCAGGCGTCAGTTACGAGCGTTCGAGCACCCTGTACAGAAAGCTCTTATTGTTCGCCGCTCGTAGATGCCTTTGCTGAATCGTACCCGCGACGATTCTCCCATCGAGATCGTTCCACTTCACCTCCTAGACCGTCAGTCGAGTTAGTGCAGATGACCAGTCTGGGGACGCTTACACTGCCCTCTGCTGTAACTTCTACTGTCGAGAGATGTCACTCGCCAAGCCGCCGTTAAGCCTGTTGGCAGGCGACTGTCAGCCTCGTGTCACAGCTTCAGTGAGCAGCCTGCACAAAGATGATGTCACTTTGACTGCTAGCCCACTCACTGCAGTATGATGTATGCTGTTACGACCTCCAGATGTTTCGCCGAGTCGTCCCTGTCACGACTCACTCCACACTCGCCAGCAGCGACAGCCCAGCAACAGTACCAGTCGAGGAATGTCCTCCTGAGACGCTTGCCAGTCCTGTCCTGTTGCGACTACTGTCGACGCCTTACTCGAGGGCACCAGCAGTTGTGCCCCAGTTGAGTGAACCCCTGCAGCGACTACTACAATGTCTGCTTCACATCCCAGAGGAGACCATACCCTGTTGCTCAGCCACAGCTGTCTCCCATGTTGCAGTACGTGTCCAGACGCAGGAAGGCGTGCAGTGCTGCATCGACGTTCACTGCCTTAGACCACGAAGCACACCGTTTTTTTTCTTCCCTCTCTGGAGGAAGCTTTTTTTTCTATGTCCATATGTTTATGTATATATGTTTTTTCTTTCGTGTTCTGTGACCTGTTCTTGCGAGAGAGAGAGAGACCCTAGTTTTTTTTAATGCCATTCATGGTCGGGATGACCATGGGTGCGTGACTGAGCGATGTAGACAGCCTGACTGTCTGCATAGACAGCCATGCTGAGTTCATATTTCGTGCCATGCTGAGTTCATATTTCGTGCCATGCTAGTTTCCATAGTTTCCGCCAGAGGGCAAGCCTGTAGGCATACCCTTGTGAGTCTGCCTCACCCCTGCCTCTCCCTCACTTGGTGCCCAGACAACACTCAGTCAACAGGCCTAACTCGTCTCCCTCTCGCAAGGCATGGCCCACCTGGGCCATGACCCCAGACACGCAGCCTGTGAACTCGCACCTTTATTCAAATAAAGTAAGAAGCCTCCGAAGCCTTATCATTACATTCCCGCTACCAAGAACACACCAAATAAACGTCGTTATACTCTGCATCCCCAACCTAAAACGTGCCTCCTCCCCTCCCACCTTTTTGTAGAATTCCCTGATGGCCACTTTCGCTTGCACGTTCCACCAATCCATCACGTCACTAATCCCCCGACCCCCGTCCCATAACCTTTCCCACCATTCCGCAAAAACCTCCCGATGATCTAGTCCGTGTAATAAACGTACGTTCAACTTCCAGTCGCTAGGGTAAATCCTCACCGCTCCTTGCCACCCCAGCTCAGCCAAAACACCTCTATGATGAAAATAACCCAGATCCTCACAAGATACAGCCCCGACCCCAACCGCACCCAACACATATACCCAATCCAGCCGTGCTGCGTAACCCCGTTTAACATAAGTTTGTTCTACCTGCCACCCATCTCCCCTTACTACATCGACCACCCCGACCACCTGCAACACCTCCCTCAAGACCCCCAACGTGCACCCCGCCCCCCTGGGTTCCACATCCTTTCCTCTAATTACACAATGCCAATCTCCTGCAATGATGGTAACTAAAGGGAGACCCTGCAAAGCGTAAACTAAAAAATCATGAACAAACTCTTCCTTCACTGACAACTGGTAGTCGCTGGCATATAAACCCCGACAAAACACACTTGTATGTCACCCCACTTGCCCTCTACCCTAACAATCCATCCACCTCCCCCCTCCTCCCACGCCTTCAACCTGAAGGGGCTGATCTCACGGATCCCAACAACAACCCTGCCCTTGAGATTTTCAGAGCTCCCTGTATAACATGTGTAACCTGTCAATCATAAGTCCCTTCCACACCTGAAATTGTGCTCCTGAAAGAAGCAAACATCAACATTCATGCATCTCAGTGTTATCTCTACCCATCTCCTCTTTACCTCCGTTCGGAGGCCATTATCATTCATGTTGAAACACCTGAAAACATCAATGGAGGCTTACCACTACGTCCTACAGATCCTGTTCCACCTGTCCTTGACGTTCCACTGGCTCTTCGACAAATCTTCCCGCCAGCCCCACTATTCTTTCCCTGCTGTGCAACCTTCCTACCCTTTGCCACATCCGCATAAACCATTTTACACGACCTCTGGCCTGCGGTTAGCACATCATCCTCAACGGTTCCACTAGACCGTTTGCGGGATACTCCCGCCACTTCCATTTCTCCTTCACTATCCTCTCTATGCACTTCCACCTCCGCTGTAACCACAGACCCGCGGTCAACAAAGTTTGCACCACTACTGTCCACACACACTGAACTCTCCAACTCCACAGGTGAATCCACCATTGGACTTAATAACCCATTTGGCAGTGGGTCCTCGAGAATCCTCTGGATCTCCTCCAAACTGGGAACCAATAACACCGACTCCACCACTGCCTGCTTGTCCCACGAGACATCCTGACCTGGATCCTGCGTTACAACATGCGACACCGAGGTTAAGGTCAAAACTGCCTCCTCCTCCGCCACATCAACAGCTGCACTCCAACTGCCCTCAACGGATGCATCCTCCAAGGCAACCATCGCAGCTGATGGCTCTCATACTACGGGTTCCTCATGCCCGACCATCTCGTCACGAATCGCTCCACCGTCCTTGCTCTGCTGTTGCTCCCTACGTCGCTCACATGACCTGAAGCACCACAGAGACGACATGTTCTTATCTGCCCGACGTATGTAATGTATACTTGTGTACGAAAGGACTCCATGAGAAATTATGATGGTATCTGCCGCCTCAGGGTCATTTTGAGGGAGTATGACCCCTCTGGCATACCTGCGTAGATTCCCTGGGTCCACCGTCCCACAGTGGGCAAATGAGTGACCCCGTATGAACTGAAGACTCGCCTGACGTCCTCTTCAGTCGCCTCAAACAGAATATTCCGTATTCAAATCCATGAATAAACTGCCGATACATCATGCAGACGTACCTCCAGCCCTGCGTTGATGACGATACTCTTTCCCTGATATTTATCCACAGTTTCCACGTATGTGCTGGTGGAGGTGAACTTTACAAAGATTCTGTTGGCTCCATTCAGGGATATCTCATATAAAGCTGTACTTGGAAGTCCATAAGTATCCCTTACAATCAAAGGCAGTAGAACCTCAGCATTGTCTGGGTAAACAGCTCCCCGAATCAAGTTGATGCAAACAGTATTCACCCGTCGCCGGTACCCGTCCGCCATGTTGGTGAAAATAAAGTTTCTCAATTTCACCACTAGGGGTACCACAGCTCACCTGTTCACCACAAAGGTTGGGGAGCGACTATTTTGAGCATTGAGACCATTGACAATTTTTTCCCAGTCAGTTTGCCGCAGCTCTGTCATACGCTCTCTGGCAGCAGCAAGGGCAGTTTGAAAGAGCCTCAGCATTCCAGGGGTACGATGTTTTCTATAGGCTAGGCCTAGTCTGCGAGCAGTACGTTTCAGTGTTCGAAGTTTAGGATCATTGTAATAAGTATGGTTATTATAGGAGGTATGATTGTTATGGAAGTTGGTTGGGTTAAGAGTTCCAGGAGGTTTTTGAGGCGGCTTTAAGTAGTTCTGAATACTGCTCACAATGTCATTGTTAAAGGTCTCAACAGAGGAACACTCATAGGAATTATACCAGTCAGTCACATGTGCAACAAAGTCCTCATGTTGATCAGGGGGAACATTAAAACATTTCCTTTGAATATTCCACCAGGAAGGATAGTATTACCTATATCTAGTGAGGTTAGCCTTGGGAAATGGTCTGATGATATATCTGATACAATGGAAGACTCACAGCTGGCAGAAGTAATGTTGAAGCCAAGACACAGATCAAGGATGCCTCCATAGATATGTGTGGGTTCAAGGTCACCTACAATTTGCACATTATCATGACTATTTAACAGTGACAACAGTTGGTTACTATTACGATTACCAAACTGTGAGCTTCCAATGCTTTTGTGTCTTGCATTATAATCTCCAATGATAAGAATAAGCTCAGACTGAGCACAAGTTGGGAGCTCCAAGTAATTGAACTTATCAGCAGGAGCATACAAGTTAAATATGTTGAGAGCAGAGTTCCCAATATAAATCCTAACACCATGGTATTGTAGTCCCTCTGTTTTCTTATGTGTGAGAAGTTGATGGGGAAGTGATTTTTTAATATATAGAACACAGGAGTTAGTAGATTTGAGGTTATATGCAACAAATGTTGGCAATTTAGGGGGCTGGGATTTTTCAGGGACTTTGCACTCTTGTAGACACACAATATCAGTGGGTTCGGTGGTTACTTTATGATGAAGGTCAGGAAATCTTTTTCTAAGTGATGCAATATTCCAGCTAAAAATATTAAGTTTATACGAGTTTTGATCCATTATAGAAGTCCTGGAATCTGGCTTAGTTTCTCAGCATAATGAAAAAAAAATTCATATAAAGAGCAGATATTATCAATGTCAGCAGTGTTACCCTGGTCCATGAGTTTTTTAAGTGCACGTCCAGTTGTGAGGCCTCGTGGGAGTCTTTGTTTACACAGAGCACGACGCTGTTCATGTGTGAATGTATGATAGGTGGCACTACCACTCACATTCCCTCCTCCACTAGCATTACACGCATCACTATAACTGTCATCACCAACACCACTACCAACATTGTGTTCATTACATTTATCAGCAGTGCTATATTCAACATTAATGTTAATGTTGTTAACCTCATCACACTCGGCACCACCACTTATATGACACTCATCACTATTACTAACATTATGGAGACCACTGCCCTCATCACACTCGGCATCACCACTTATATTACACTCATAACTATTATTAACATCAGAGACAACACTGCCCTCAGCATGATGCTCACTATAGTTATCAACAGCTGTTGGGTTCGTCATTACCGTAATTAAGGAAACCACCATCACCTTGTTCATCAGCCTTACACTCGCTTTCAGAATTTGTGACAATCTTGCGATTGGTACACTATACACATCTTTCCTTGTGCTGCTCAAGTTGTTGCTTCAGGTGAAATTGCTGTCTCTCCAGTAGTCCTATGTGGGACTTCAGGTTGTATATCACAGGAGCAGGACTAGGAACATCTGGAGACGTGAAGCCCCGGTCAGCTGAGCTTGGTGGCTGACTGTCAGCTGACTCAGCTAGACTGGTATTGACAGCAGACGTGATGGAGCTCTGTTGATGTGCTTCCCAGGTGAAGTGCTCAACCCCATTGTCTGAGGGCAGGCATGAGCCAGTATTCAGACTCCAGGTATCTGGTAGGCCTGGGGAATCATAATGGGAGGTGGAGGGTGAGGTGCGGTTGGCTGCGATGTGGGCAGCCCTCACACTGCAGTCAAAATGAGTTGCTGGGACTCCTGAATTCTTACAATTGATACATCGCTTAGCAACAGTCTATTGCTGTTTGATCAAATCATAACACCATTCAGAAGAATGAACATTGGCACACACTGCACACCAGTGTGACTTAGCTGGGCATTTCCTGGCAATGTGGCCCCAACGTTGACACTTATAACATCGACGTTGAGGAGGTCTGTACAATGCAATGTTATAGCGCCTGTTGAGGGCAGCACAGTAGTGAATATAGCGTGGCAGCGTCCCCTGGCCAGTCCACTCAGCTAATATCAGATCGTTGGGAAGTCGACGAGGGCTTGCAACTTGCTCTGACACCAGATATTTAGGATTCAAGTGCTTGTTGACGTTGTATATGACAATGAGCACTTTAGGTGCCATAGGTGGGGCAGCTCGGAGTTTGATGTTGGCATATTCTTTAGCGAGAATTTTGTCTATAAATGTTGAATCATTAGGCACAAATACGTAGTTATCCTTATCATGGAGAAACTTGATAGTTTTCTCTGGGTTGTCTACACTAGCTTCGTAAAACCAATTACACTTACTCTCTTGATCAGTGTTGTTAGGGAAATCTAACCTGACAGCTTTGGGAGGGTGTGCGCCCCCTGTATTGCTTGCAGCAAGCTTTCTCTGGAAGCCTCGTTCCTTTTTCCGAGAGTGTTTACTAAGGTATGTTTCAAATCTGCCTTCACCATCATTTACGTCATCAAGACCATCAGCTATACTCATTACTGACACAGCGGTTTCACACTGGCGATGGATTAAAGGATACCGGTGTATAGGAGGGTCAAAGGACATTCACCTCACTAGACAAAGGCAATATGGGTGTCAGTGGCCTGCGGGGGATTGCAGTGCCGCAGTCTTCTGGAGAGTTACCAAATACTGCAATACTCGTTAATTACTCCAAACCTACAGCACTTAACAAATAATCAAAAACAATTTACACAATGTATAGGTAGAAATATAATGATTGCAAATTGTTACTATTACAATCTTAGCTAGGCGCTAAACCCACTAGATGAGATGACAAGGAAAATAAATGTTAACCGAATTACTCAAGAAAGTATTCATGAAACTGAACATCATGCAAGAGTAAGCTTGTTCACAGTAAAAATGCAATAATTTCATACCTGAACAAAATTTACATAATGTTATAAAAATAGCATAAGTTACACACTCACAGCACAGATGAATAGTGCAATTTGAAATATAGATATTTCTGGGAATTTAGCAGTAAAGTTTCAGTCTGAAGGAGAAAATGTATTAGAAAACACAGCACAACAATAGGACAAGCAACTTAATTGTGTAACCGTATTTAATAGTTCAGTTACACTGAGCGGAGAATGTATTACACTGAGTTAATAAATGTAAAGAGTCACTACACTGAAATAAACTCTGAGCCTTTTAAAGTCTTAATACAGGCTTACAAATGACAATTAACTGTCTATAAAGCAAAACACCTTTGCGAAGGTCAGAAATAGTCCTATTGTAGAGGTGAAAGAAAGTTAGCGTAGTTACTCTGGGGTGTAACTGGCGACCCGCGCACCACTACATAACAGCTGTCTTCACAGGAGGTGACTTCTTTGGAATGAATATGCGCTTTCTGACGACTTACAGATCCTCCTGCTTTATCGTCGGCGCTCAAAATATCTTCTTTCTTCACCTGGTCTGGAGTTTACCTGGAGTTTACCTGGAGAGAATTCCAGGGGTCAACACCCTGGCGGCCCGGTCTGTGACCAGGCCTCATGTTGGACCAGAGCCTGATCAACCAGGCTGTTACTGCTGGCCGCACGCAGTCCAACGTACAAACCACAGCCTGGCTGGTCAGGTACCGACTTTCGGTGCCTGTCTAGTGCCTGCTTCAAGACAGCCAGGGGGTTGATGGTAATCCCCCTGATGTATGCTGGGAGGTAGTTGAACAATTTTGGGCCCCTGACACTTATTGTGTTGTCCCTCAACGTGCTAGTGGCACCCCTGATATTTAATTGGGGGGATGTTACACTCTCGTGTGAAAGTTTGGTACTAATCCCTCGAGAATTTTCCACGTGTATATAATAATGTATCTCTCCCGCCTGCGTTCTAGAGAGTACAGGTTTAGGAACTTCAAGCGTTCCCAGTAGTTGAGGTGGTTTATCGCAGTTATGCGTGCGGTGAAGGTTCTCTGCACATTTTCAAGGTCAGCAATTTCACCCGCCTTGAAAGGTGCAGTTAGTGTGCAGCAATATTCCAGCCTAGATAGAACAAGTGATCTGTAAAGTGTAAACATGGGCTTGACATTCCTGGTTTTGAAGGTTCTCATTATCGATCCTGTCATTTTTCTAGCAGATGCGATTGCTACGGTGTTATGGTCCTTGAAGGTGAGATCCTTTGACATGATCACTCCCAGGTCTTTGACATTAGTTTTTCGCTGTATTGTGTGGTTGGAATTAGTTTTGTACTCCGATGAGATTTTAATTTATTCACCTTTTCCGTATCTGAGTAATTGAAATTTCTCATCATTGAACTTCATATTGTTTTCTGCAGCCCATTTAAAGATTTGGTTTATGTCTGCTTGGAGTCTTGCAGTGTCTTCAACGGTGGACACTGTCATACAGATTCGGGTGTTATCTGCAAAGGAAGACACGGCACTGTGGCTTATATCCCTGTCTATGTCCGATATGAGGATGAGGAACAGGATGCGAGCGAGTACTGTGCCTTGTGGAACAGAGCTTTTCACAGTAGCTGCCTCAGACTTTACTCTGTTGACTACTACGCTTTGTGTTCTACTTGTTAGGAAATTATAGATCCATCTACCAACTTTTCCTGTTATTCCTTTATCATGCATTTTGTGTGCTATTACACCATAGTCACACTTGTCAAAGGATTTTGCAAAGTCTGTGTATATAACATCTGCATTCTGTTTGTCTTCTAGAGCATCCAGGACCTTCTTGTAGTGGTCCAGTAGTTGGGACAGACAGGAGCGACCTGCTCTAAACCCATGCTGCCCTGGGTTGTGCAATTGATGGGTATCAAGATGAGTTGCGATCTTGCTTCTTAGAACCCTTTCAAAGATTTTTATGATATAGGACGTTAGTGCTATTGGTCTGTAGTTCTTTGCTATTGCTTTACTGCCGCCTTTGTGGAGTGGGGCTGTGAGCGGTGGTGGAAATGTACAAGCAGAGAGATATGTGGGTGATGGTGGTAGTGACACAACTACTCCGCTCTCCCAGACATTACTCACTCTTTAAATCCATCTGGCTTATCAACCCACACTAAGCCACTAGGTAAAAGATGTCTTTTGCCGGCATTTTACTGGTAATGCAAAGTAGTGCAGACAAACTAGAAGCAGATTTCACACTGGCTTCCTTGGAAGAGCTGGCTTGGATTACCTGGGATGGCTTGGTGTTCTCGATGCAGGAAAAACACTGGTATGGATGGAACACTGTAGACGTGCTAGGGGTCAGGACAGCTGTAACTCTTGGCAACATCCCCCTCCTTTTCCTGGCTGGCTTGGAGTTTTGTTTTCAAGCCTGCTTGAATGTGCTAGCTAAACCCGTGTCAACAACTTGGAGATTTGCATGTAGCAGGCAAATAAGCACACAGGAGACACATTCTTAAGAAGTGTGAAGGACAAATCGTGGAATGCTGGCAGGACTGACAGGGGCACTCAGGCACTTATATGGGCTGGCAAGATCCACCTCTACACCATAAGTAAATAAAGGCGAATATCTGTGTTCCAAATCGAGGAAGGAGGGGAGGAGGTAGTGAAGGAATGCCTAGAGCCACTTCAAACCAACACTGTGTGTTGCACTAGGTAGATCACTAATGACTGCTCACACATAAGAGTTCCAGCAACAATGCTGCTGTGATCCAATGATATGAGTTGCATGAAAAGTTATCAGTCCAGTAAAATAAGCAGTCCTGGGACTGCTACAGTTTGCTATCTATATCTCTTCCCTTCCCATGCATTATGTATTTCAGATGTTGCATTCTTGATCTCTCCTCTGCTGCCTCCCATCTTGTTAGGTGATTTTAATGCTCGCCATCATCTTTGGGGAAGCTCCCACTGACTCTCGTGGTGATCAGTTGGAGACTCTTCTCACTATTCATCCTCTTCATGTTATAAATACAGATGCTTCCACCCATTTTGATTCTCGCACTCAGTCTCTCTTGCATTTATCTTTCTATCTGTTCCTCATCAATTGCACGTGATTACACTTGGTCTGTTTTTTTCGGATTTACACGACAGTGATCAATTTCCTATTCTGCTTACTTCTACTATGTATTTCCGACCTCCTCATAGCCCTCGTTGGCAATTTAGATGAGCGAATTGGGGCTTATACTCTGCCTTACAGTCTTTTGTGGGGACCTTCTTCGTTCTCTATGATAACCTGGTGCACCAGTTTTCGACCTTCGTATTGACTGTAGTGTCACATTCTATTCGTCAAACCTCGAACAGGCATTTTCAGACATGCTTGCCTTGGTGGTCTCCTGCATGTGCCCATGCAGTGTGGTTGAAACGTGCTGTTTGGGGCCGTTATTGATATAATCGGACCGCAGATCGTATTCTGGATTTTAGGTGGGCGAGGGCAGTCGCTTGCCACATAATGTGACACTAAATGCAATTGTTCGCAAGACTACGTTTCTGTTGTGTGGGTCTTGGGAGAGATATTTAGGTAGACATAGACACTCCTTGTAGGGTGGTTACGGTATATTTACGGTATGGTAGGAGGAGTCCAACAGCTGTCCAGTTAAGGTCACCCCGG
>WNWK01051088.1:0-12604 GCA_009830355.1 Cherax destructor
AATATCTAACATTTTTAATTTATCTCTTCAAACAGGTGTAGTGTCTGATATGTGGAAGATGGCTAATGTAATTCCTATTTTTAAAGCAGGGGACAAGTCACTACCGTCAAATTACTGCCCAATAAGCCTGAACTCAATTGTAGGCAAATTACTAGAGTCAATTATAGCTGATATTATTAGAAGCCATCTAGATAACCGTAATTTGATTAATGATACTCAGCATGGATTCACGAGGGGCCGTTCCTGCTTATCTAATTTATTAACCTTCTGCACTAAAGCTTTTGAGGCTGTTGATCACGATAAAGAATTCGATATTGTTTATTTAGACTTTTGTGGAGGATGGGACCTCGACGATAACGTGTACTGTATGTTACGCTAATACTTAGCTGATGAATCCAAGATGTCGCAGCCGTCTCCAACACCTTCTCAGGGGATCCATATATTGCCACACTCTCCACAGGGCTGTAAGATAAACATCAAGGGATTATAATTATTGCCCCAAAGGAGCGTATGTCCATATTTCAGTCTTAGATGGACTGAAAGGCGTTTTACTCACTGTTTTGGACTAAAAGTCCACGCATAACCACCGTCCCTAGGTAAAATTTGAATGTTCTTGAATACAAGAACTTCGCAGTTCCCTGTTTTAACCAGAACATCAAATTCTTACCTTGCTCTGTAACTTTGAGCGATGGTGTTGGCTCCACCATATACGGCGGAAATGCTGTCTTGATTGTAGAATGCCGCTGAAGAATCACCGTCTTGTTTCGATGGAGTTCACTTGCGATTGTCTCTACGTTTCTCCTTTTTGCAGTCTGAAGCTGCGCACACTTCTGAATATACTGCAATGTTGATGTTATACACTAAACGCGCTGGAACAGAGTTCTTATCTTATTTCCCGACGTTAGTGGAGATTAAATGATATAACGGACGCGAACGAGTAATGTCTATGTCGATTTACGTCGCCTCGCGCCGCATTTCCAATAGAGTCGTATGACCCGTTCTTGCGGTGGTCAAATTCAATCTGACCGCTCGTGCTGCCTTTTGCAGTCTCGTGCAGTCATGTGGTGCCACGAGGTGCCTCGTGGTGCTGTGGTCAGCACAATTCTTGACACACTGTTGACAGTACATCTGGCTTGAATTAAATTGTTTATGCAGCCAGACGCTCCTCTGGCCCTTTCCTAAGGGAGGAAAGGGTGAGGGCCCTTACCAAGGGTAGTAAGGCGCATACCCCCTTTGGAGAATTTTCTCCACACTGGGGCAGCGAAAGTTCAATAAAGTGAACTCATCACTTAACATTAATTTGATTTTCTCACTCGCCATCACTGCTGCTTGTCTTTTCTGAACAGCTTCAGTCTGTGTGGTTTCTGGAGAATCACTAATTTTTTTTTTGTTTTCAACACTGTGTAATTCTAACGGCACTAATTTATCTATTGTACGCTTATTCACTACACCTTTGCTCAAAACATCAACTGTCCTGATGATTCCATTTGCATCAGGATATATGGTCAATTTTTCAAGAGGCCAATGGGACCTCGGACCATCATTGTTAATAATCACTATGTCACCAGGTCTTAAGGACTTATAATTTTCTGGAACACCAGCTCCATAGAAGTGTTCTCTCAATGGGTGAGATAGTCTTCTCGCCAAATTTTCTCCCAACGTTCAATCACTTTATTAAGGTGTTTGAATTTACGTCTGAGTTGTTCAGGTTCGAAAGAAGTAGGATCCTCTATGATTTCTTTATCATTCATGGGAGGAACAGGTTCGAGCCTTCTGCCATGTAGTAAATGAGATGGACTTAACACTTCTAAATTGTCCAGATCATCGGTAACATACGTTAAAGGTCTGTTGTTGACTCTATTTTCTATTTCAGTTACGACTGTACGAAATTCTTCTAAGTCGATTCTCTGACGATGAAGAGTCTTCCTTAAACAACGTTTCACAATGCCTATCATTCTTTCGTAAAATCCGCCGTGCCATGGGGATTTAGGAGGAATGAATCTCCAACGACAATTGCGTTGATTCAGCATCTGTTGTACTTCAGGCTGCTCAAAAATCTTGTTTATATAAGCAGCACCAGCAACAAAATTCGTTGCATTGTCTGATATCATCAGCCTGGGACATGCTCTTCTGGCTGCAAACCTTCTAAATAATTTGATAAAGGTTTCAGCAGACATATCAGTGGCTACTTCTAGATGTACTGCTCTAGTCGTAGCACAGGTGAACAAACAGATGTACACCTTACTAGGAACTTTGTCAACTGTTTTAGTTAAAATTATTGTTCTAGTGTAATCTACACCTGTCACTTCAAATGGAGTGACATGACATACTCTTTCAGAAGGGTATGGAGGTGGACCTGGATACTGACATACTCTCATATCATAATGACGACAAGTAATACATTCTCTTATTTGTTTCTTCACACTTTGTCGACCTTGAGTTATCCAGTAGGATTGACGTATATGACAAAGAGTGTCAGCTACACCACCATGTAACACGTTACTGTGGGCATTCTGAATAATCAGTCTTGTTAGCCAATGATTCTTGGGGATCAATACTGGATGTATTGTTTCCTTAGGTAGTGAAGAATTATGAATTCTTCCTCGACATCTTATAATTTTTTCTGAGTCGAGATAAAGTCCTAAAGAATTAATCATATCAGGTTTCTTTGGTGATTTATCCTGAGTTTCCAGAAATTTATACTCTGTAGAGAAAACATCTTTCTGTATTAACTTTATCCAGTATTTAATGGGTTTAAGTAATTCATAATTAGGTCTTATCCCTTTAATGAATTTAAAGGCAAGAGCTGTAACTCTTAAGAGTTTATCCAAAGATGAGTATTTAGATCCATCAATGACTATTTATTTTGTGTCTGTAGTGTTTAAACAGATTATTTCTGCGGTGTTCAAACAGACTGTTTCTTCTGGCATAATGTAAGCTTTTTGCTGTGGCCAGTTATTTTCATTAGAGAGCCAGTTAGGTCCGTGGAGCCATAATTTATTATCCACAAAGTTCTTGAGTGGGACACCACGTGACAACATGTCAGCTGGATTCTCTTGTGTAGAGACGTGGAGAAAGACATAGTCTCTCTGCATCTCTCTTATTTCTGCTACTCTATTCTGTACATAGACCAACTTACTCTTATTATTTCTTAACCACTGGAGAACTGCTTCATTGTCACTCCAGATCACAGTTTTTTCAATAGTGAGATGATCAAGTACTTTGTTGAGATAGACAGCTAATTTTGTACCTACATAGAGTGCTGTCAGTTCCAATTGTGGTACTGTTCTGACCTTCAAGGGTGCAACCCTGGCCTTTGAAGTAATTAAAGTACTTTCGTCAGCGTTACTCATGTAAGCTACAGCGCCATAACCTCTGGTTGACGCATCACAGAACACATGTAATGTGTACTTGTTTCCCTCTTGACCTATTTGTCTGGGAAATTTAATTTGATGAAGTTGTTTAAACTCCTTGGATATTTCGTCCCATTCTTGACTCATTTCTTGAGGCAAGTTCTCATCCCAACCTATTTTGAGCCTCCATGCATC
Organism: Cherax destructor; assembly: GCA_009830355.1. Taxonomy (NCBI): domain Eukaryota; kingdom Metazoa; phylum Arthropoda; class Malacostraca; order Decapoda; family Parastacidae; genus Cherax; species Cherax destructor. Next base: position 3,549 of record WNWK01051088.1, read on the forward strand.
TTGCACAAGCATTTTACCTTTTATGGTAATTGGTGAGACGAGTACTAGAGGATCAAAACATTGTGATACCTCTGACAGTAAACTACGTTTAGTAAGTGTACTGCTTGATTTAGTGTTTATCCTTTTGAGACTCAAAGTGTCTTCCTGTGTATTCCAATTAAGTCCAAGCATGTTGTTGCATTCAGGAATTTCAGCTTCAGGGAAATCTTCTTTGATAAGTTCCCTTAATTTATTTGAATTAGTATTCCACATCCTTAGAGGCATATTTGCTTCTTTCATCTCCTTGTTAGCTTCAAATCCTCCTCTTTTTCCACAGTACCTTGAAGATTGTCCACATATAAACTTTTCTTTAAGATTTCTTTGAAGGGACTTTCAGATTTCTTCAAATGTGTATTAAGAGTAGCTTCTAGTAAGAATGGAGAGGATGTTGCACCAAATAATACTGACTTGAAACGATAAGTTCTCACAGGACTTTGAGGATCATGTGGATTTTCTGGTGACAAGAATCGAGTATAATCTCTATCTTTTTCTTGTAGTCCTACTCTTAAGAAAGCTTTGGAAATATCAGCCGTGTAGGCATATGAATTTGTGCGAAATTTCATAAGCACGTCTCCAAGCTTCTCAGTTAGTGAGGGTCCGGTTATCAGACAGTCATTAAGGCTGGCTACATCTTTATTTGCACGTACGCTGCAATTGTATACAACACGTAGTGGAGTGGTTTCAGAATTTTTCCTGACTCCGTGGTGCGGTAGATAATGAGCATCTGTCTTCAACTTATCTTCGACTATTTCCTCAATGAATTTATTGTCTAACTGTTCTTGTATGATATTATCATAGACAGTCAGCAGCTCTGGATTCTTCCTGAGCTCATGTATTTGTGCTTTCATTTGCCCGAAAGCCATGCGATAATTGCTAGGTAGATGTGGTGGATTTAATTTCCATGGTAACCTAACCCAATACTGTCCATCTTCATATTTGACAGTGTCCAAATATTGGTTATAAGTCTCAGACTCCTGTGGGCTTGGTTTATTTACATCTATGCCTATCGCATCTAAATCCCACAACTTATCAACTGGTTCATTCATTTCTTCCAGTAATGATAATTTTGCTGTGGTACATGATCAGTAGTTATTCTTGTAACTAGTACATTTTCTACTGAATCAATTTCAGCTTCTTTCCCGCTTTGAGAGGGAATTGGACCACATATCATATGGCCTCCAGCTGTTTTCAGCAAGTGAACATCATGTTTACTTACTATATTTTCCACAAAACAGTGATAGTAATCACTTCCAATGATTAAATCAATTGGACTAATTGTGTCCGTCTGTATGTCAGGACAGACTAACTTGACCTTGGCCGCCTTCAGTGCTGCAACTGTATCTCTTATTCCCGGATCTGCACTGACTTAGGCAAATCATCGACTACCACAGCTTCTACTGTCTTTTTCCTGTTTCCTAGACCAACAGTGAATCTGGCTAGGTCATATTTCTGCTTACCAGAACTTTGGAAAATCCAGCTATTTCTAACTGTATTTTGGCATGGGGTTGCTTATTCAGTTTTTGCAACACTGTTCGTCTTATGAAAGACCTTTGTGATCCTTGATCAAATAATGTTAGCACATTGGTTTTGTGTAATTTATGTGATAACTCTACTGAGCTATTGGGAGAGCAGTCGATTTAGACTTATCTCTCACATTTAATGCTGCTGTTTGTTGACTTCCTGACTCTGTGGAAGTCGGTTGTTCAGCATAAGTGCTTGGGCATAATGCTGTATGATGCATTCCCTTGCATTTAAAACACTTCTTCAGTGAGCATTTACCTCCCTTGTGTTCACCTAAACACTTAGTGCACCTTTTCAGCTGTTGAGCACGTTGTTTCAGTGCCTCCATTGTTGTGTATTGAATGCAATACTGTGCCCAATGTGTTCCATCACAAAGTACACATTTTGGAGTACGTTTATGTGTGACAGTCTGTTTACTGTCTGTTGTGTTCACAGCTTGATAAGTGCCTACATGGGATTTCCCATTATATGGTTTAGTGGGAGTAGGTATACTCTGTACTGAGTTGAAGGTTTATTATCCACAACAGGATTAGTGGATTTATCATCTTGTCTCGTTGCTTGCATGCATGAGACTATTGTTTGTAAACCATTGCTAATTTCTTCACAAGTGAAATAGCGTTTATTGAACATAATATTTAAACGTTCGATGGTTTGTGTTGACAGTTTATCTTGTATAATACCACTGATAAACCAATCACATTGCCTTAGATCATATTTAACTCCTAGAGTTCTGAGACTATTGTCTAATGTGATCCTAAATGACTGTAAGTCTGAAAGACAATGTTTGGGTGGTTTCAAGCTTGATATTAAGACTGCATGTCTAACCCTGGCTTTGTCAGCATCAAGATAATTATATGCTAAGACACGTAAGGCTAGAGCATAATTGCCTTTGACCACCGGAAATGATTTAATCAGTTCATAGGGTTCACCTTTCACGAGATATCTGAGATAATTGAACTTAGCAATCTCATCTATGTCAGTACGTGAATTCACTAAAGAATTAAACCCACTAATGAACTCTTCATAATCATTACCTTCAAAAATAGGCATAGCCAATTTAGGAAGAGTTGGTAAACTAACACCAGGTGTGACAGGTGTCGCAGGTGTGGAGACAGGTGTCTGCTGACCACTGGCTGTAGGTCTCTGTGACAAAGTTTTGCGGCAGACAGCCTGTATTCCTGTCCACCTTAATTGTTGTCCACTAAAGGCATCCAAGACACTTTTAATTTCTTCCTCTGTTGGGTTGGAATCTAGGAATTCCTTTTCGTATATCTCGTAGCCTGAATTAATGATTTCCAGACGTTTATTAAATAATTGAGATTTAATTTCCAACTGATCATAGTCTATATTTGTGTCTTGGGTTAAACCTATACAGACTGAAATTAATTGCTCCAATTGAGTAATTTTCGTCTGTAACGTGCTGAATTTTGTGGTTAATGACGACATTTTGCTAGTATAATGACTAACAGCACACTTAGAGTGTTTAAAAAACTCCAGCTGAGTTTGTTTAGACTGCGTCAGCACACTACTGATCCACTAACCGTGTCTCTCAAGGTCAGTGACCTTGAGGTGCAGAGTACATATGGACGAAACAACACGAAGGTTTGTTTATGTCCTGAATTGCTGTCTCAGCTAAACTGAGTCTCACTGACGTCACTTCACACATGATATTTCACTGTATACACATTACACATATATATTCAATGTTTATATACATACATATGTCACTGTTACAATGTTAATTAATATGAAAGTTTACACTTAATATCACTTCCTATATTATATAAGAGACAAACATAATACACAGTTTCTTCTCTTAATTTGTGTCTATAAACATTATAAACACTGTGTGTATATATAAACTGTTTATACTATACACATTCACAGACCAGCCATGTGCCAGTCAATCTGCTTCTCTGCTGACTTAAGCAGAAATTGAAGTGTTGCTCCCGCGTGGGTGAGTGGGGTAGTGGGGGAGTGGCCCCCCAGAAGTACTGTCCCCCAACCTTGGGTGACCCGACAACCGTTTTCTTCTTGGGTGTCGGGTGAGCGCCTGCCTGCTCGCGTTTTCTATGCCTCGCGAGAGCTTCCCATACTCTTTGAATGAGAGTAGGGACCCATATATTCTGGTTTCTTCTGTAAAAACAATAGTTGTACACCTTTTCTCGAAGGACCTTGGATCGTAGACATTTATACACTGAAGTATAAATCTTTGGACCACCATGTGGCCACTCTCCTGGTTCGAATACGATCAACTTTCGATTCGTAAGAACCAAAACTTCCGGTTCGTAATGAACAAACTTCCGGTTCGTAATGAACAAACATCCGGTTCGTAAGGACCAATATGTGGAGGATGGGACCTCGACGATAACGTGTACTGTATGTTACGCTAATACTTAGCTGATGAATCCAAGATGTCGCAGCCGTCTCCAACACCTTCTCAGGGGATCCATATATTGCCACTCTCCACAGGGCTGTAAGATAAACATCAAGGGATTATAATTATTGCCCCAAAGGAGCGTATGTCCATATTTCAGTCTTAGATGGACTGAAAGGCGTTTTACTCACTGTTTTGGACTAAAAAGTCCACGCATAACCGCCGTCCCTAGGTAAAAATTTGAATGTTCTTGAATACAAGAACTGCGCAGTTCCCTGTTTTAACCAGAACATCAAATTCTTACCTTGCTCGTGTAACTTTGAGCGATGGTGTTGGCTCCACCATATACGGCGGAAATGCTGTCTTGATTGTAGAATGCCGCTGAAGAATCACCGTCTTGTTTCGATGGAGTTCACTTGCGATTGTCTCTACGTTTCTCCTTTTTGCAGTCTGAAGCTGCGCACACTTCTGAATATACTGCAATGTTGATGTTATACACTAAACGCGCTGGAACAGAGTTCTTATCTTATTTCCCGACGTTAGTGGAGATTAAATGATATAACGGACCGAACGAGTAATGTCTATGTCGATTTACGTCGCCTCCGCCGCATGACCAATAGAGTCGTATGACCCGTTCTTGCGGTGGTCAAATTCAATCTGACCGCTCGTGCTGCCTTTTGCAGTCTCGTGCAGCCATGTGGTGCCACGAGGTGCCTCGTGGTGCTGTGGTCAGCACAATTCTTGACACACTGTTGACAGTACATCTGGCTTGAATTAAATTGTTTATGCAGCCAGACGCGCCTCCTCTGGCCCTTTCCTAAGGGAGGAAAGGGTGAGGGCCCCCCTTTTGGAGAATTTTCTCCACAACTTTAGTAAGGCTTTTGATAGAGTACCGCACCAGAGACTGTTAAAGAAAGTGGCAGCTCATGGCATTGGGGGAAAAGTGCTGTCATGGATCGAGTCATGGCTCACCAATAGGAAGCAGAGAGTGTGCATAAATGGGGTTAAATCCGAATGGGGACTTGTAACAAGTGGTGTTCCACAGGGATCAGTCTTAGGCCCATTGTTATTTATAATATATATCAATGACCTTGACGAGGGAATTACTAGTGATATGAGCAAATTCGCCGACGACACGAAGATAGGTAGGATAATTGATTCAAACATAGATGTCATAGAACTTCAGGAAGATTTAGACAAACTTAATTCGTGGTCAGAAAAGTGGCAGATGCAGTTCAATGTAGATAAATGCAAGGTTCTGAAGCTCGGGAGTGTCCATAACCCAAGCAAGCACTTATAAGTTAAATAACGTAGAACTTAGCCATACAGATTGCGAGAAGGACTTTGGGGTGATGGTAAGCAGCAACCTTAAACCAAGACAGCAATGCCTAAGCGTACGTAATAAGGCAAATAGATTACTGGGATTTATATCAAGAAGTGTTAGCAACAGAAGTCCAGAGGTTATATTACAGCTTTATACATCATTAGTAAGGCCTCACCTAGATTACGCAGCTCAGTTTTGGTCTCCATATAACAGAATGGACATAAATTCGTTAGAAAACATTCAGCGTAGAATGACTAAATTAATACATAGCATTAGAAATCTTCCTTACGTAGAAAGATTGTAGACCCTAAAATTACATTACCTTGTAAGACGTAGAATGAGGGGAGACATGATCGAGGTATACAAGTGGAAAATGGGTATTAACAAAGGGGATATAAATAAGGTCTTGAGGGTATCTCTCCAAGAGAGAACCCGCAATAATGGATTCAAGTTAGATAAGTTTAGGTTTAGAAAGGATACAGGAAAGTATTGGTTTGGAAATAGGGTAGTTGATGAGTGGAACAGTCTGGCTAGTAGGGTTATTGAAGCTAGGACCTTGGGTAGTTTCAAATTTAGGTTGGATAAATTCATGAGTGAGAGGGGTTGGATTTGAGTGGGACTCGCGCATGAGTGGGTAGCATTGAAAATTGGGTTGAGCAAATATAAAGGAAAAATAGACACATACAGAATAATAAGATTCTTTATTGACCGGATAAAAGAGTACAAGTAAAGTATAATGCGATCGCATTATAATGTAGTTTAATGATTTATAATTGCATTATATTGCATTTGTGTCTATTTTTTACATGGTGTCGGTATTTTATACCATTTATCTCCTTGTTAATATGAAGCCAACAATTCTATTCGCTCCATTAGGAACACTTACGTACTGTTGTGTTTGTTTTAGATTACTGCTAATCACAACTCCCGAATAACAAAAGGGTACAATACCACAGTAATATATAAATTAGACACATATGCAACAGTTGGGTATCTTTATTGAGGAAACGTTTCGCCACACAGTGGCTTCATCAGTCCAATACAAAGTAGAAAGGTGTAAGGAGAGGAGGAGTTTGAGGTTATCAGTCCCTCGGCCTGGAGTCGATGTGTTCAGTCCATCAATCTTGTTAGAAGTGTAGCACAAGGCCGTAGAGGTGGCTTATATACTGTAGTCAGGTGAGATGAAGCAGGAGGAGGCGGGGTCATAGTAGTACCTACCACTATTCTAAGTAGGTCTTCGTCCAAAGGTTGGACAAGTGCAACACCAATAATGCTCTTTTCTGTCATGTTAGAGATCAAAGTCATCCTGTTGACTGGTCCTCTGCTAAAACTGTCTACCCTACTTCTAGCTTTCACATTCACTATCTTGTTGAAGCATCACTTACACACAGACACTTCAGAGCTCTCGTGACTTAACCTGATTCTCTCTTCTCTTCCTTTCCTAGTTTTCATTTTTCTTGTTTTCCTTTCTTCGACCTATTGTGTTCTCTTAGTCATTTTTCTCTCCTGCATTTGGTCCAAACCCTTGCAGGCCTATAGGTCTCCTGAAGTGCTCCTTTACTTTTGTCTTCCTTCACCCTTCACTCTATCTTTTTACTCTCACTTACCACTAAACTACTCTCCCTACTTTCCATCACTGTTTCTTCTACTACTACCTCCACTACCTACCTACCATTACCACTGCTTCCTCCTCTCCCTCTCTCGTTCCCGTCCCTTTTCCCGTTCGCCTATATAAACTGGCTTCCTCACTCTTTTCTCAGACGTCAGGTGTTTGCACATCCAGTGAATCTCCTGAGTCGTTCTGGCACCTGGGTTCTGGTCCGAATATTAGAAATGGCTCAGTTGTTCCTGAAAGGTTTACCATGCCCTTTTCATAGGGTATTCCCCGCCGTTGGGATGTAAGCGGGTTCCACTTGACACGAGGACGGCTCACCGCACCCTGTTATAGGGCTGCCCCTGCCATAGGGCTGTAAACGGTACATCACGAGTACACACTCCGACACTCCTTCGGGAGCTACTGCCGGGTCACCATGGAGAAAACCCGGACCAGGACTCGTAATGGTAAACATACATGGACCTGAACTCTTTTCTGTTAGTGTGACTTTGTAAATGGTCCACTTCTGACCGAAACGTCGTCATAAGCTCCTCCTCTCTCTCCTATGTTCAATTATTTGTGTAAAGAACTTCTAAATCTTTTTCGCATTCAGAGTGATAAAAATCAGCATTATTTAGTTTATAAGTGCCATGGTTATTTTTTTTCCCAAGGCTTTGAACTTTACATTTGTTTATAATAAAGTGCATCTGCCACTTCTCCGACCACTGCATCAGTCTGTGCAGGTCTTCATGTAGAACTTTAGTGTACTGACGCCATATTTTGGTGCCATCGCCCACTTATCGGTAATGATAAGTGGCTGGAGAGAAGAGATGTCTAGATGCCATGAGATGCTGTGGTGTTGATCTAGGAGCAACATCTCTTTGATTTAATCACGCAAGAAAGATGAGCGGTTCATGACGCTGTATGCCATCACTAGTACTGCGTCCGACAGATGATTGTAAATTGTATGGTGATACCAACAAGATGTGGAAAAAGACATTTGTACACAGGTCTTAGAATAGAAATATACGTACACCACTTGTGCTTCCAGTTCACTACAGTTCCCTCTACCTTCATGCGAGATTGCAGTAAACGTGCACGAATATAATCTACAAAGTGAAGACTAACACAATAGACGAGGACGCCACTAAATTCATCATGTTGTCTATTAGCAACGTGACGTCTATTGTGGTTATAATATAAATAATGTAATAAGAATAATAATATAATATCTTTATTTCTACAATTACATGTACAAAGTATACAGGCATAGCTGATATCATTGACATACTACTAAATGCAAAGCCGCTTCTTATGCTGAGCATTTTCCGCAAATTAGGTCAGTTTTGTCCCAGTATGCGACCCACACCTATCGACTAACACCCAAGTACCCATTATTACTGATGGGTGAACATAGACAACCAGAGTAAGGAAACACACCCTATGCTTCAACCCTTGCCGGAATCGAACCAGGACACTCAGCGTGTGAAGCGAGGCTTTTGCCACCAGGTCACGGGCCACCGTGGCCTGGTGGCAATCATGCAACAACAGTCATGAACAATCATGCAAACACCTCTTCATCTTCAACCAGAAACTTGTCCCAGAAACAGAAGGGAAAATCTCTAACTTGTGTAGAAGTATATATTACACTGGTTCAGAAAGATATGTAAGAAAACACTAGTAAATATTTATTAGAAAACGTTCCGATCCTTGATCAGAAGTGATCAACGTCCCAGGACCGAAACGCAGATAGGCGATCTTTGCAATGCAAAACAAGCCACGGGGGGTGGAAATCTTCAACTCCAGTACTTTCACACTTCTTAGTGCGTCATCAGGAGCTATGAAGCGTTGCAAGAGTAACAACATGATGGTAAGTCTTCTCAAAGTATGGTAGCGTGAGTGACACAGGGAAGTTGTGTGGCGTCACCCACTCTACCATACCCTTTATTTCTCCTGTTGCTACTCTTGCAACATTGCATATCTCCTGATGACGCACTGATAAGTGTGAAAGTACTTGAGCTGAAGATTTCCACACCCCTAGCTTGTCTTGAGCTGAAGATTTCCACCCACCATCGCCTGTGTAAAGCACAGTAGTAACTTCAATGAGGTTTGACTACTTATCAGCGGAAACAAAGGCAGAGGCGGGAGTTGATGGAAGCTTCTTTAATTACCACAACCGTAACAAACCTTCACGGTCGGGG
>WNWK01051089.1:0-12603 GCA_009830355.1 Cherax destructor
AAACAATTTTATTTAAATTCCATTATAATTATTATTCTTTTTATGCACCTTGACATCAGGTAACACTAGAGTTCATTCTGTTTGATATTTTTTAATGACTCCAGCGGGTACAGGTTACCTACTGGCCAGGTCTCTGGTTCATGTAAAACTCTGTGACCAGGCAAAAGTGGTCGCAATGTTGGGACCCTGGAACCTGACACTGTTTCTCACCCGGGAACCCCACCACTGTCTAAAACCCAAAAGACACCGGAGCTGTAACAAATGCTTTTGGGTTTTTTAAATTAATTTTCTATGGTTCCTATCATGAATTTTTGTATCTTACAGCTGGGCTTTAAGTACATACCCAAAAAACCTAAAAGTCACTTGACTGCCCTTTTTTTTTTGTGTTGTAATGGTGGAGAATTTAAACATTATTTTTTTTCAACACAATGGCCATATCCCCCCAGGCGGGGTGACCTAAATAAAAAAAAAAGTTTTTCTTTTAAATTTTAGAAAATTATATAGGGGGTTACTAGCCCCTTGCTCCCCATTTAGTGCCTCTTACAACATGCATGTCTTATACGTTACGATGTGTGATAATTGTACATATGTATACCTGTCCCAAAAAAGAGTTACAAAATTACTCAGACATCATTCTACATAATAATTGAATTGAGAATTGTTTTGTAAGAGAGGAGAGGATGAAAAAAAGAGAAAGACATAGGGAAGGAGGGAGGAAGAAGCGAGGAGAGTGTATGGAAGGAAATGAGAGGGAAAAGGGAAGGGGCAAAGGAGATGAGAGATAAAAAGAGGAAAATTAAGGTGTGGAAGTGAAAGGAGATTGACCCCGGTCCCTGTTTAAAACCAAACTCTGGCCCTTTGACCTTAGAGCCCAGTGCTCTACATTTTGGGTTTGATCTTGTGGAGGACAGAGACAGTAAGAGACTGTCACTACTAACCTTACAGAGCAGAGGGACTGTCAGTCAAACCCTTATAGAACAAGAGCATAGAGATTTGCGGTACTCGGGGAAGCATCTTGTGGATGGCTGTCTGGTTTTTATCTCACTCCCCATAATCCGCACCCAAACACTGTCAACATCACTCCTTTCTTGTTATGCAAGAATTCCTCAGTCTTGTCAGCATGTATCTGTTAATTATCCTATTTTTGTACAGTGGACCCCAGTTGTAATTAATCCGTTCAGGAGCTGTACTTAACCCAAAGTTTACAAATTCAACCCATTTTTTCCCCATAAAAATAATGTAAATACAATTAACCCGTTACAAAAAATATTCACATACTAAATTAAAAACAATATATATATATATATATATATATATATATATATATATATATATATATATATATATATATATATATATATATATATATATATATATATATATATATATATATATATTTTTTCATTTATTCCTTTTATTGAAGATTTGGGCATCTGGAAGGTAGAGTTGCTGATGGGGGCACGGAGTTGGGGGGAAGAATCCCCCCCCAAAAGACTTCAGGTAACAAGTCCCTCTCTGGGGTTATTTCCCCTTCTTGGTTTTTTAATGCCACTAGGACCCCAAGTCCAGCCCCCCTGCCGGGTAAAGTAACTGTCCAGAGCCCTCTGTTTCTGGCGACCCTTCAACCCCTAAAATGAGACATGGCTCTGTCACTGAAGTGGCTCCGAAGGCTCATTTCATTTGCTCAGGGTGGTGTCTTTCAACAAATGTCTGTCATTCCATTTTTACACATCTTTAAGCCTAAAGGGCACCTCCCTGTCCCCCACCCTCCTCCTTTAAGCAATAACCTCAGCTGTGGTCTGTTGCTTTTCCCAGATAACTCTTGCAGCTCCCAGTTTTAGCTCTACCCTGTGGCCTCCACCAACTTTTCCCACACCCTCACCACTCACCTCCAACCCCAGGCTGTTCCCCAATGCCACAATAGAGTCCACAATGGCACAGGGTCGTCAGGGTCAAGGTGGGTCGGCCTCAAACCCTTCAAAACCCCTCTGTTGGACACAACCGGGCCCCTGGTCCCCAAGCAGAGTTCAAAGCCCTGGAAGTCACCCCCTCCCAAGCCTTACCCTTGGGTTCATTCACAATTTTGGTGATTTTTCCCAGCTCTCTTGGGTCAACTCAGTGTCGGGGTCACTTAAGCATTTTTTAAACAGTGCTTTGGTGTAAACTTAAGTTGGAAATGCCCTCTGGTCCATGGGCGGGGGAGGGGGTGGGTAGGAACAAGAACTTCACTCTGATAAAATTTAAAATTTTTCAGACAAACACTCTTTCAAGTTGTGAGGGGGGCAGGAGCATTGTCCAGTATCAGGAGGCATTTAATGGCAATTTCTTTTCCAAAGTATTTCTTCACAGTAGGGCCAAAAACCCCAGTCACCCATTCCTTTAAAATCTCCGTAGTGACCCATGCCTTGGTTTAGCCTTCCCAAACACACACAAATTATTCTTGTCAACACTGTGATTCTTGAAGGGTCTAGGTTTTCATAGTGATACACCAGTAAAGGCTTCACTTTAAAATCCCCCCTAGCATTGAAGAAAACATGGGTTTGCCTGTCTTTCATGGCTTGTGTCCCGGCTGTGCCTTTTCCTCCTGAGTAATGTAGGTCCTGTTGGGGATTTTCTTCCAAAACAGGCCTGTTTCATCCTGATTAAACACTTGTTGGGAGGTTTTCAGCCTCTCGAAACCCTTTGGGAAATTTATGCCAAATTTTTCAGCTGCCCTTTTTCTGAGCTGGCTGCCTCACCATGCCTCACAACACTGTGTTACTACATTTCTTAAACCTGTCAAACCAGCCTTTGCTTGCTATAAAATCACTTGCCTCACCACTGGTTGCAGGCATTGTCTTGACAAAATCTGCGTGCAACTTCCTTGTCTTTTTACAAATTATCGCCATGGAAATACTATCCCCCCTCTCTGTTTTCATGGATCCCACCAACAACAACTTCTCAACCTCATCCACTGTTTTGATCTATTTTTTTTAAATATCAACCCCTTTTTCAACATTAGCTTCCTTGATTTATTTCTCTTTGCCAGGATAAGGCTGATAGTAGAAGGGGGTTTTTTTGATCCCGGGAAGATCCCAGGCGTCGCCACTCTCATATTTTTCTATAATCTCTCTCTTCAGTTCGATGGTGTTTCCCCACTTTCTTTACCACAGGGGGGCCACTAGGAAACTTCTTTGGACCCATGGTGACTTATTTCACAGTGACAGTCACTAAAACACCAAAAAAAAAAACCCCAAAAGTAGTGTGAATGTTTGAAAGAGCGCGTAGGTAATGTTCTCTCAAGGGAAACAACGCTTCACTGGCGGCGTCCTGCGTCCCCCGCAGGCGCGGGCAGCGGACAGGCAAAACGTTACGAAACCGAGCCATTTTACATTTCAAAACGAAAAAAATTCGAAACACGATGTTTACGAAATAAGAACCTTAAAACCGGGGGCCCTGTTTTTAGTATATGTATCTGTCAGTATATTTGTTGGTATATGTTTCTTTCAGTATATCTGTGAATATATGTATTCAGCCTTCAACACTGAACAAACAATAATTTCTTCTCTACTGTAGGATTAAAATTAGCAACCAAAAACCCCAAATTCAAATACCCATGTGGTAACCTTTGGAAATTATCCCGATCCTGTTGCTAATGCAGCTAATCCTACCAGGTCACACATATAATACAGTATACCTTGGTACTCGCAATTTGTTCCCGAAAGGGTGTTTGATGCTGGCTGTTCAAAATACTGAAAAAATTTTTCCCATAAAGAATAATGTAAATTATATTAATCTGTTTCAGACCCCCAAAAATACACAGACAAAAGCATTTTAACAAAATTGACAAGCTAGCATGAATCAGTGGTCAGTGGGTACAGTAAAAAAAAATCCTGCAGGAGGCAGTGCATAATGAAAAAAAACTCAGAACATTTTTTTGGTTTAAAACACAAGTTTCGGTGTATTTTCTATGGTATTTATGGTTATATTCTCGTTTTCTTGGTCTCTTTTGACAGAATGGAAGATATATTATAAAAATAGAGATGTTTTTGAATGGTTCAAGAGTAATAATGTTCAGAGTAAACAAATCCGTTATGTGTCAACACATGTCAATGGTGGGTCTAGTATGCTTTCACAAATGTGCTCATATTACTTATACCTTTTTTACAATAATGCAATAGTCTGCATTCAGTAAATCTTCTATTTTTGTATGAAAAAAAATTCAAAATGAAAAGCAAGCGTAATATAAGGGGGGGCCTGGAGACATGACTAATGAACAGAGAACATGTTATTTTAGTGCTAGGAATGTTTCATTGTTAATTCTGGACTATTTTAAATTGGCCTTTCTTAAATTTTTGTTAAATTAAATTCCCAACTTCTGATCACTTTATAAATTGGTGGCTATCCACACTTCCCAAACCTGACTTCCATACCCCCACCGACTTTCTACAAATACAGTAAACCCCGGTGCTCGGGGCTGGTCGTCAAATCGGTATTCGACGGGTTTTTTAAAAATTTTTTGGCTCAGTAGGCGATCTGCTTGGGTTGGACGAGTTGGCTTTGTCCCGGACGCGTACGCTTTGGGCCCCAGCGGGGCCCCGGGCACTCACGGAGCGTCAGTGCTATTTTTTACAAGGGAGGCGCCGCCACCCACGCATTTACCAGTTTTTGTCATTTTTCCCCTGTTTTAGTGCTTGCAACTGCTAAATAACCACCATCCCCCGAAAGCTCCTGTCCCAACCTGTGGAAAAGAGTGTTGCAGGGAGTGAAGCAGGGATGCATGGGTGAAGCAGGGATGCATGGGTGAAGCAGGGATGCAGGGAGGGGCTTCATGCAGGGGAGTGTAGCATTCATGCGAGTGTAGCATTCATGCAGGGGTGTAGCATTCATGCAGGTAGTGTAGCATTCATGCAGGGAGTGTAGCATTCATGCGGGGAGTGTAGCATTCATGCGGGGTGTAGCATTCATGCGGGGAGTGTAGCATTAAAAGAAAAGGCTTAACCCCAGAAAGAACTTCCCCCTGCAGTGTTAATGGAAGGGTTTCCCCCCTTCAAACACTACATACCTCCATCCCCCCCTCCTCCTGTTTTCCCACACATCAACAACTCTTCAATAAATGTAAGTGACATGTTATTGTACTATTATTTCTTCCAAAAAATTGTGTATAATTTAATGTAAAAAAAGTTCAAAAAATATTTTATTTTAATACTTTTGGATGTCTGAACGGTTAATTTTTTTCCATTATTTCTTATGGGGAAAATAGAATGGGTTAACCAAACCGGTATTGGGGGCCCCTCTGGACGGTTACTGATGAGAACCGGGGTTGACTGTAAATATTTTTCACTCCCTACATTAAGACCATTAAGATACAAATAAAAAAAAGGCACAATACCATGACTGGAACAATACACACAAATCCGCACATATAAAAGAGGAGTCCCCCGTTTGATCCGACTTGGACCATTTAAAAAAGTCACACTGTGTGATTTTGTAAATGGCCCCAATGGCAAATTGTTGAAAGATAAAATTTGTAAGGTAATAAGAGTGTACTGTATGCATTGTATCACTCTGGGGCTTTTTAAGCATCGTTTTATAGTACGTGTGGGGGGGGTGGGGAGGACTCCATCCTCCACACCTGACTTCTTTCAGTAAATACTACTCACCTTTTTCCCTACATTAAGATACAAATATTTTGGGTAAATAATAAATTTTACTGTGTGTATTTTATTTTTTTTAAAGCCTAGTTCTATTGCTAACTTAAATATGTTAGTTAAACTTGTTATCTGGGATTTATATGCATTTTTTTTTTTTTTTTAACATCGGCGATTCCCCCCAAGGCAGGGTGGCCCCAAAAAAAAAAACTTTCATCATCATTCCCCCATCACTGTCTTGCCAGAGGGTGCTTTACACTACAGTTTCTGCACATTAACAACCCTCCTTCAGGTGCCGGCACTGTACTTCCCATCTCCAGAACTCAAGTCCGGCCTGCCGTTCCGAATCCTTCATAAATGTTACTTTGCTAACACTCCACACACGTCAAGTATTAAAAAACCCTATGCCTCCATTCCTCCTATCAAATCGCTCACACATTCTTTGGAACTCCAAGCCCCCCGCACACAAAACTTCCTTTCCCCCCCCCTCCCAAACCCTTTCCTAGGCCGACCCCTACCCCCCCTTCCCTCCCTACAGATTTATACACCCCGAATCCTCCTTCTGTTCCATTTTCTCATGTCCAAACCCCTCAACAACCCCCTCACTTCGGGACAATCGTTTGGAATCCCCCACCCCCCTAATTTCCAAACTCCAATTCCTGCATTTATTCACCCCCACATTGACCTCAACTAATCTCCACTGCCTCCCCTTCCTCGTTGCAACATTCATCACCCATGCTTCACACCCATATAAGAGTTGGTATAACTATCTCTCATACATTCCCCTTTACTTCCATGGACAAGTTCTTTGTCTCCCAGACTCGAAGTGCTCCACTCACCCTTTTCCCCTCATCAATTCTATGATTCACCTCATCCTTCATAGACCCATCCCCGACATGTCCACTCCCAAATATCTGAATACATTCACCTCCTCCATACTCTCTCCTCCAATCTGATATCAATTTTTGTCACCTATTCTTTTGTTATCCTCATCACCTTACTCTTTCCTATATTCACTTTCAATTTTCTTCTTTTAACACACCCTACCAAATTCATCCCAACCTCTTCAACTTCTCTTCAGAATCTCCCAAAAGCACAGTGTCATCAGCAAAAGCAACTGTGACAACTCCCACTTTGTATTTGCTTCTTTATCTTTTAGCCCAACACCTCTTGCCAAGACCCTCGCATTCACTTCTCTTACAACCCCATCTATAAATATATTGAACAACCACGGTGACATCACACATCCTTGTCTAAGGCCCACTTTTACTGGGAAATAGTCCCTTCCCCTACACACTCTAACCTGAGCCTCACTATCCTCATAAAAACTCTTCACTGCTTTCAGTAACCTTCCTCCTATTCCATACACCTGCAACATCTGCCACATTGCCCCCCTATCTACCCTATCATACGCCTTTTCCAAATCCATAAATGCCACAAAAACATCTTTACCCTTATCCAAATACTGTTCACCTATATGTTTCACTGTAAACACTTGGTCTACACACCCCCTACCTTTCCTAAAGCCCCCTTGTTCATCTGCTATCCTGCTTTCTGTTTTACTCTTAATTCTTTCAATAATAACTCTACCATACACTTTACCAGGTACACTCAACAGACTTATTCCCCTATAATGTTTGCACTCTCCTTTGTCCCCTTTGCCTTTATACAAAGGAACAATACACGATCTCTGCCAATCCCTAGGTACCTTACCCTCTTCCATACATTTATTAAATAATAGCACCAACCACTCCAAAACTATATCCCCACCTGCTTTTAACATTTCTATCTTTATCCCATCAATCCTAGCTGCCTTACCCCCTTTCATTCTACCCACTGCCTCACGAACTTCCCTACACCCACAACTGGCTCTTCCACACTCCTACAAGATGTTATTCCTCCTTGCCCTACACACGAAATCACAGCTTCCTGTCTTCATCAACATTTAACAACTCTCAAAATATTCTCTCCATCTTCCCGATACCTCTAACTCTCCATTTAATAACTCTCTCTCCTATTTTTTAACTGTCAAATCCATTTGTTCTCTAGGCTTCCTCAACTTATTAATCTCATTCCAAAACTTTTTCTTATTTTCAACAAAATTTGCTGATACCATCTCACCCACTCTCTCATCTGCTCTCTTTTACATTGCTTCACCACTCTTTTAACCTCTCTTTTCTCTCCATATACTCTTCCCTCCTTGCATCACTTCTACTTTGTAAAAACCTCTCATATGCTAACTTTTTCTCCTTACTACTCTCTTTACATCATCATTCCACCAATCGCTCCTCTTCCCTCCCGCACCCACTCGCCTGTAACCACAAACTCTGCTGAACACTCTAACACTACATTTTTAAATCTACCCCATACATCTTCGACCCCATTGCCTACACTCTCACTAGCCCATCTATCCTCCAATAGTTGTTTATATCTTACCCTAACTGCCTCCTCTTTTAGTTTATAAACCTTCACCTCTCTCTACTTACTGATTCTATTTTCCTTGTATCCCATCTACCTTTTACTCCCACTGTAGCTATAACTAAAAGTGATCTGATATATCTGTGGCCCCTCTATAAACATGTACATCCTGAAGTCTACTCAACAGTCTTTTATCCACCAATACATAGTCCAACAAACTACTGTCATTACGCCCTACATCATATCTTGTATACTTATTTATCCTCTTTTTCTTAAAATATGTATTACCTATAACTAAACCCCTTTCTATACAAAGTTCAATCAAAGGGCTCCCATTATCATTTACACCTGGCATCCCAAACTTACCTACTACACCCTCTCTGCATGTTTCTCCCACTTTAGCATTTAGGTCCCCTACCACAATTACTCTCTCATTTGGTTCAAAAGTTCCTATACATTCGCTTAACATCTCCCAAAATCTCTCTCTCCTCTACACTCCTCTCTTCTCCAGGTGCATACACGCTTATTATGACCCACTTTTCGCATCCGACCCTTATTTTAATCCACATAATCCTTGAATTTACATTTATATTCCCTCTTTTCCTTCCATAACTGATCCTTCAACATTATTGCTACCCCTTCCTTAGCTCTAACTCTCTCAGATACTCCTGACTTAATCCCATTTATTTCTCCCCACTGAAACTTGCCTACACCCTTCAGCTTTGTTTCGCTTAGGGCCAGGACATCCAACTTCTTTTCATTCATAACATCGGCAATCATCTCTTTCTTATCATCCGCACTACATCCACGCATATTCAGACAACCCAGTTTTATAAAGTTTTTCTTCTTCTCTTTTTTAGTAGATTTGTACAGGAGAAGGGGTTACTAGCCCATTGCTCCCGGCATCTTAGTCGCCTCATACGACACGCATTGCTTACGGAGGAAAGATTCTTTTCCACTTCCCCATGGACAATAGAGAAAATAAAAAGAACAAGAGCTATTAAGAAAAAGAAGAAAAACCTAGAAGTGTGTATGTATATATATGCATGTGTATGCCAGTGTAGTGTGACCTAAAGTGTAAGTAGAAGTAGCTAGATATACCTGTTATCCAGCGTGTTATGAGACAGAAAAAAGACACCATCAATCCAACCATCATGTAAAACGGTTTCAGGTTTCTGTTTCACAGTCACCTGGCAGGACGGTAGTACCTCCTGGGTGGTTGCTGTCTACCAACCTACTACCTGGTATATGCATTTATTCATGGAAAAATGGAGTTCTGCATTTCAGTGGTCAACCTTTCCGGCAGTAGCCTGGAACCTAACCTGCCGTATAAGTGGGGCCCTACTGTATTACTATTTAACCCTTTGACTGTCGGAGGCCCCATTCTGAAACTGTCATTCTGTCGGAAAATTTTGGAAAAAAAAAAATTATTTTTCTTATGAAATGATAGAGAATCGTTTCCCGATGGTAATGACACCAAAAGTATGAAATTTGATTAAAAACTTACGGAATTACGCTCTCGCAAAGTTAGCGATGTCAGTGATATATACGCATCGGCGATTTCGCCGACTTTGAGCCCTATTTTAGGCCAATTCCATTGGGACAGTCAACCAAACTCATAGCTATTTCTTTAGAACTCCATTTGTTCTATCGATTGAGTACAAGAAATCACCAATTTACCGATTTCAACTACCCAATAAAGTGGTCAGAAAATGGCAATTTCGCCAATTTCATGCAAAATAAAAAGATGTCAATTTCAAAATAGGGTCCAGAATAAACAATGCAGACATCCTAGCACTAAAATAAGATGTTATCTGTTCATTAGTCATGTCTTTAGGCCCCTCTTACATTACTCTTGCTTTCTATTTTGATTTTTATTCATACAAAAATAGAAGATTTATTGTTATGCAGACTATTGCATTATTGTAAAAACTGTATAAATAATATCTGTGCACTTGTGAAAGAATATTAAACTCACCAGTTGATGTGTATTGGACGCATGGTGTGATTTGTTTACTTTTGAACATTGGCAAAAATCGAACATTTCCGCTACTTTGAGCTCAATTTCAAGATCGTTTACATCATGAAACTAATCAAAATCATCTCTATTCCTGTAATATGTTTCCCATTCTATCCAATGAAACCATGAAAAAGAGAATACAACCATAAATACTATACGAAAATACACCTCAAAAACGGCGTTTTAATTAAAAAAACGGTCAGAGTTTTTTTTTTCTCATTATGTACTGCTTGCTGCAGGATTTTTTTTATACTGCGCACACTGACCACACAGACCCATTCTCTCACATGTGGGCCTACCAGCTTTCTCCTGCTTGATTTGAGGCCGCTAGAATTTAGGCGTATAAATACGTCCGAAACATTGGCTCGTAAGACGTAAATATACGTCTGAAACAGTCAAAGGGTTAAAATCTCTGAAAAAATACTAATTCATAATTGAGTTTACTCTTACTTAGTGTCTTACAATATACTTAACCCCTGCCAGTTTGGTTTTAAGCCTAAAAAAGTACAAATAATGCAGTTAAACAAATGGTTGAACTGTTTTATGCAGTTCTTGAAAATAATGAATATCCATTAGGCCTCTTCACAGACCTGTGGAAACCTTTCAATACAGTGGACTACAATATCCTGTACCTTAGCATAGCATAGCAAAAGTCTTATCTTAGCAATAGACACCAGTATACACCAATGGTGTAGTTTGTAGACCTAGGAGTGCCTCAGGGCAGTGCCCTGGGCCCTTTGATCTTCCTTATTTACATTAAATAATCTCCCCAACACATCTTATCTTGAACCTCTTCTGTTCACAGATGACATGACTTGTGTCATCTCTCACTCAAATTTGGGAACCCTCATTGACACTGTTAACCCTTTCAGGGTTTTGGCCGTACTAGTACGGCTTATGCACCAGGGTTTTCGTTGTACTAGTACGCCTAAATTCTAGCGCCCTCAAATCAAGTGGAAACAGGCTGGTAGGCCTAGATGTGAGAAAATGGGTCTATGCGGCCAGTGTGTGCAGTATAAAAAAAATCCTGCACCACACAGTGCATAATTGGATTAAAACAGCGACTTTGCAGTCTATTTGCGTATAGTATTTATGCTTGTATACTCGTTTTCTTAGTCTCATTTGATAGAATGGATGATATATTACAGAAATAGAGATAATTTTGACTGGTTTCACGATGACAAGTACCTTGAAACTGAGTGCAAAGTAGTGAGAATGTTCGATTTTTGCAGTTGTTCAAGAGTAAACAAATCACGCAATGCGTCCAATACACATCAACTGGGTAGTCTAATATTCTTGCACAAGTACGCTGATATTATTTATATCATTTTTACAATGATGCAGTTGTATACATAACAGTAAATCTTCTATTTTTTGTGAGAATAAAAATTCAAAGTGGAAAGCAAAAGTAATGTAAGAGGGCCTGGAGACGTGACTAATGAACAGATAAAATGTTGTTTGAGTGCCAGGAATGTCTGTCTCGTTTATTCTGGACCCTATTTTGAAATTGGTATCTTTTGAATTTTGTGTGAAATTTGGGCCCAAAACCAATTTTCCCTGACCACCTTATTGGGTAGTTGAAATCGGTAAATTGGCGGTTTCTTATACTCAATTGATAGAAAAAAAGGGAAATTTTAGCAAATACAGTGGTCCCCGACTTACGATTTTTTTTTCATTCCAGAATGCTGTTCAAGTGCCATTACCAAACGAATTTATCTCCTTAAGAAATGTTGAAAATAGACAGCCCTTTTAGCCCCCAAAATTACATTTACAAAAGCATTTAAAAAATAAACTTACATAAAAGGGTGATTTTGGGGGACCATCGTAAGTCAGGTACCACTGTAGCTATAATTCTAGTTGATTGAAACATTGGAATTTGCAAAAATAGGGCTCAAAGTGGGTAAAATCGCCGATGTGTAAATGTTTTCGATACCGCTAACTTCGCCAGAGCATAATTCCGTTTGTTTTCCATCAAATTTCATAATTTTGGTGGCGTTATGATCGGAAAAGATTTCATCATTCCATAAGAAAAATAATTTTTTTTAAAATTTTCAACCCTGAGAACGAGTTTGGGAGAGGGGCCCTTTCGGGGCCCCCAAAGGGTTAATGATCTCCCCACAATATCAACCTGAATGACCACCAACAAACTCAACTTTAATATTAACAAAGAATTCTACATGATGTGTAGAAACAAGAGCTTCAAATATACAACTTAACATACTGATCAATGATTCCACCATCCCAAGATACACTTGAGTGTATATAGAGAACTTTGTAAGATTACGTACGCCATAGCCAGGTCTCAGACCGAACCCTAGGGGAAAACAATCCCTACAACTGATATACACTTTTCAACCACCTAGAGGCCTGGTCTGGGGACCAGTGCATAGCACAAAAAAAATTTTACCCAGACCCAACTGACAGGAAATGGTGACTTAGATGCTGTGGGGGCTGACTGATTACTGTCATAGTACAGTAACAGTAACAACTTACAAACTGGGGATTAATTCCCCCCAGTAAGATCGTGGGTTTCGT
>WNWK01051090.1:0-12603 GCA_009830355.1 Cherax destructor
GGAGTCAGTGGTACCTTTAACCTCACTGACCACTGAAGTACACTCGTCCTGGAGAACAGAGAATCGATTTCCTACCTTCACATCTTCTCTATTAACCTTCCTTATCTTCCTTCTTCCTGAATTGTGAACCACTTGCCACTTAAAGCGGCTGCCACTTTCACTGTTGGTAGCCATTTCCTCCTTACCAGCTCCAACCATCTCACACTCACTCCCACACCCACACCCATCTAGGCGAAGCTTCAGCCTCCTATTTTCCTCCTGAAGGAGTAGAACCTCCTTCTTCAACACTTCAACCTGAGATTCTAAAACACTGCAGCGAGCCATGTGCTCGGTATCACCCCACGCTAATTCCCAGACAGCTTAGGACAGGTATGACCACACGTGACCACTGACCTCAGCGTACTGACCACATTTATATTATATTAATTATATAATATTTAATAAAATATAAAAAAAATTATATAATATTTACTACAATACAAAAATGAAATTTCTGTCCCTGAAAAATCCTTTATAAACTAAATTTTGCACAATTGCCCGAACGAGTTTCCGTAGTGTAGTGGTTATCACGTGCGCCTCACACGCGCAAGGTCCCCGGTTCGATCCAGGGCGGAAACATTGTGTTTCCCTTTATAATTTTACAACAAATATATTAAATTGCGAGTGCTCTAATAATAAAAAAAATTCTCAGCAATAGTTGAACTTCGCCTTTTCTAAAGTTATACTCACCTCAAGTGTGTCAAAACAAAAGGAAGCAATCAAAACCAATGGAATCTAACTAGAGGGAACACACTATACCGTTATTCAAATTCCTAAAGATGGTAAATATTACTGTTAATCATACTGGCGTTCACTGCACATCTTTAAGATCCTGCATGGTAATACTGATGCTACCGTAAATATAATACTTCCTGAACACAATTTATTGTATTTTCATAAATTATAGAAACTATTTCCATTAGGGATTTTCTATCGTTTCTTGCTTAATATGAATAGCTTTACAATGCATTGCTACCTCGTCCTATACAATAGATAATTTGCGGCAAGAAAATGTAACTATGTATTCCTCCCATATTAAATAAATAAAAAAATGGATTTTGTACATGCATAGTCATTGTTACAACTTAGATGTAAGAGTAATATAAAGCAATGTAATAGTAGTCACTTCAAGGAAGGTATTGTAGTACCTACAGTAGGTGGTCAGGCCTCAAACACTTTATTATTCATTAATAAAGAAATGGAAGGGATTACCTGCACATGTCAAAGCCAGTCTTTAGCCTGAACCAGTTCAGGAAGAGCTAAAAACTTCCTCATAAATGAAGTTACAGAAAGGAAGGAAAGTGATTTCCTGCATAACTGACATTCGTGTACCTATTATAGTATGCTAATTTTCTCTATTTAACGTTCATGTAACTAACTCAGTAAACCTGATTCCTATTGTTCCTCTTATTATTGCAACTGATTTTTACGTAGTCGAGTTACTTTAAATTTTTAAGGTTATAATTATCACTGATTTCTACTGCATTTTACAGCTAGAACCCCAATAGAAATAAGTCACTTCGTTTGACATTTTATGGGTTATCCTAGATAATTTAAACATATGACCCGTGGCTGTCTTCAAGAAGGCACTGGACAGGCACCTAAAGTCAGTACCTGACCAACCGGGCTGTGGTTCGTACATCGGTTTGCGTGCGACCAACAGTAACAGCCTGGTTGATCAGGCCCTGATCCACCATGAGGCCTGGTCACAGACCGGGCTGCAGCGGCGTTGACCCCCGAAACCCCCTCCAGGTATGTTATAATCACATAACTTTGCCCGAAATACACTGCATGCTAGTGTCTTTCTTTAGTGCCTAACAATATTTTATTACATGTAAACTACATTATCTGTACACTGCATAAAAAAATAAAGTATTTGTATTTTGTACATATCTTATTTATGTGTACCTGTAAATAAACTGTCATCTCATTTATGGTTTCATGATGAAAGTGGTCCAGTAACAGAAACCAAGAAGCAGAGTGGCGCAGTGGAAGCGTGCTGGGCCCATAACCCAGAGGTCCGTGGATCGAAACCACGCTCTGCTACAATGTTTTTGATTGACGTTCCTATTCCTTGAAAAGTGTTTGACCCTCGAGTCGCTATACAGCCCCCGGGGAAATCTAAGTTTATTACACACATTTATTACGTGTTTATGACATATACTGCAATAAACGCTTATGTCAGCAGCATTATTAAAGTGGTGCTCCTTCCTTTCAATACACTGATATGGACATTTAAAAGATATTTGTTTCAATGTAGGTTTCTACTTTTCATACATGTCAAGATAATATCTTTTATTTCTAAAAGTACATGTACAAGCTATACAGGCCTAGCTGGCATCAATAACATACTACTATATAGAAAGCCGCTTGTTATGCAGAGCATTTCGGGCAAATTAAAAGTCAGTTTTGTCCCAGGATGCGACCCACACCAGTCGACTAACTCCCAGGTACCCATTTTACTGATGGGGAACAGACTACCGGTGTAAAGAAACACGCCCAATGTTTTCATCCTTGCTGGGAATCGAACCCAGACCCTCGCCGTGTAAAGCAAGAGCTTTACCCACCAGGCTACGGGCACCGTAATATAGATGTTAATTACCTAAAATAACCCCAAAAAAAGTCAGTGATGAATTTCGAAAGGGATCCTTATATCTTACTATTAGCAGCCTAGCTAAAAGTTAGATACTGTAGAAATAACCCTACAACATACAACAAAATAAATAAATGAACTGCATGAAAATTCTTTACAATAAAAAGGTATAGCAGAAATAAAGTAAAGTTAATAGTTTACGTTAACATTCAATAGAAAAAATAAGCTTAGTATAATAGGCATAAAGAACTTAGTAGGTTAAACCCAAGAGCACCGGCCAAGATAACATCCCGTCTAAGTTCCTAAAAGATGGTGCTTCTGAACTGGCAATCCCCATTGCTTACTTAATAAATTTGTCCATCACCACTAATACAGTACCAGAGGGGTTCAAGGAGGTCAGAGTTACTCCTATCTTCAAGAAAAATAGTAGGTCTGATGTCAGCAACTATAGGCCTGTTAGTAAACTCAGTGTAATATTAAAAATTCTAGAGAGGGCGGTGTACTGTCAAGTAGTTAAGTATCTTAATGACAACGACATTCTTCATAGTTACCAATCAGGCTTTATGCTGCTCCCATGTTGATATTAGCCAGAGAAAGTTCTCTCCGACCCTTGGAGTTAATGCAAAATGAAGCTCTCAGAATTATTCTTGGCTGTCCCAAATCTACAAAGGTTCTTAATATGAGGAAGGAGCTTGGTATTACTAGTATCAGTGATAGTACACACACAACCAGCACATATAAAAGAGAGGAGCTTACGACGACGTTTCGGCCCGACTTGGACCATTTACAAAGTCACACTAACACACAGAGACAGAGGAAGGGTATTTATAAGCAGGCAGACAGGGGAGGGTACAAGAGAGTGGGGTAATGATGTAGTAGTGGAAGTAGTAGTAGTAGTAATGGTAGTAGAGGAGACAGTCATATGGGAAGGAGCACTGCAATGAGGCTAGCGGCCCGCAAGGGTGGTACGAGAGGGAAGAAAAGCGAATAAAATGAAGGAAAATACATGGCAAAAGAAAAGAAAGAAAGGAAAACCCATAGAAGAAAAAAGGAGAAGGGGGAAGAGAAGATAGGGAAGGAATCAGGTTAAGTCACGGGTGTTCTGAAGTTTAGAGCATTTAACAATGTAATGAGAGAGGAAAGCATCAACAGAGACAAAGCCAGGGCTAAGATTCATACAGGGAAAGTTGTGTATAAGGGAGGATTCAACCAGGCGGCGACTATGAAAGTTGGACGTAGGGTAGACAGTTTTAGCAGAAGACCAATCAATGGGATGACTGTGATCTCTGACATGACAGAAAAGAGCATTATTAGTGTCGGCAAGCCTAACACTATTTTTGTGCTCCTTGAGTCTGTCAGAAAGAGATCGGCCAGTTTCTCCGAAGTACTGAAGAGGACAGGAGGAGCAAGATGTCTTGCTTGAGTCTGACTCACGTACCTACACTCCTCTCGTTTCCAACCCTCTCGATCGCATCAAGAGAACTTTCAACAAGAAACTTAAGACTCTCTCCGACCTCTGCCCTTCTGACTTTAACCTTGTTCAACGTTTTCGTGTCATCTGTCCCTCTCTGCCCTATTTCTATGGCCTTCCCAAAACTCACAAACCTGATATTCCTCTGCGTCCCATCATATCTTCTAGAGGTTCTGTCTCTTATTCTCTTGCGTCCTGGCTAGCCAAAACCCTCACTCCCTTTCTTGGTACTTTTTCTCCTGCCCACCTTCGTCACTCTCAAGACTTCATCGAACGGGTTCGCTCTCTCCCGACCTGTAAGATGCTTAGTCTGGATGTCGAGTCCCTCTTCACTAATGTCCCTCTGGATGATGTCCTTAATTTTCTCGGAGAGAAGGCCAATGAAGGGTTACTTCTTCTCCCTATACCTACTGATGTCTTTCTTGATCTTATCCGACTTTGCGTGGACTCTAACTCCTTTTCCTTTCAAGGTAAATATTATTCTCAAACCTTTGGTGTCGCTATGGGCTCTCCTCTATCTCCTGTTCTTGCTAATCTTTACATCGAATACTTTGAGACTGTCCTTCTTCCCACTATTGATGTACGTCCTTCACTCTGGCTCCGCTATGTAGATGACATCTTTGCTCTTTGGCCTCATGACTTAAGTCTCTTCCAACCTTTTCTTGATGCTCTTAATAATCTTGCCCCTTCCATTAAGTTTAAAGCTGATTGGGAATCTAATTCTTTGCTTCCTTTCCTTGATGTTCATGTCCACCGCTCAGTTACAGGTTTTGCCTTCTCCGTGTACCGCAAGCCTATGCACAGTGGCATGTACATTCATTACTTCTCTTATCATGCCTCCTCTGTCAAGAAGAGTGTTCTTATCTCCCTCTTTCTCCGTGCTCTCCGCATCTGTGATCCTCAGTTTCTTGAAGCAGAAATTTCCACTCTTCATAATTCATTTTCCCGCCTGGGCTACCCTTCCCATTTCATAGACTCTGCTTTCTCTCGTGCTAAACAGACTTTCTTCTCTCCTAAACCCTCTACTCCTGAAAACTCTCCTGTCCTCTGCCTTCCCTACATCTCTGGTCTCTCTAATCTCAGCAACTCTCTCCGTTCCTTAGACATCAAACTTACCTTTCGTCAGACTAACACTCTTCGCACTAATCTAGTTCATACTTCCCCTCCCTCCACAGATTCTCCTGGTGTCTACTCTATTTCTTGTTCCTCCTGTCCTCTTCAGTACTTCGGAGAAACTGGCCGATCTCTTTCTGACAGACTCAAGGAGCACAAAAATAGTGTTAGGCTTGCCGACACTAATAATGCTCTTTTCTGTCATGTCAGAGATCACAGTCATCCCATTGATTGGTCTTCTGCTAAAACTGTCTACCCTACGTCCAACTTTCATAGTCGCCGCCTGGTTGAATCCTCCCTTATACACAACTTTCCCTGTATGAATCTTAGCCCTTTCTTTGTCTCTGTTGATGCTTTCCTCTCTCATTACATTGTTAAATGCTCTAAACTTCAGAACACCCGTGACTTAACCTGATTCCTTCCCTATCTTCTCTTCCCCCTTCTCCTTTTTTCTCCTATGGGTTTTCCTTTCTTTCTTTTCTTTTGCCATGTATTTTCCTTCATTTTATTCGCTTTTCTTCCCTCTCGTACCACCCTTGCGGGCCGCTAGCCTCATTGCAGTGCTCTTTCCCATATGACTGTCTCCTCTACTACCATTACTACTACTACTACTTCCACTACTCCATCATTACCCCACTCTCTTGTACCCTCCCCTGTCTGCCTGCCTATAAATACCCTTCCTCTGTCTCTGTGTGTTAGTATGCCGGGTCACCATTTGGAGAAGACCCGGGCCGGATGTACCGGCGAACATACAACAACAATCTGTGTGTTAGTGTGACTTTGTAAATAGTCCAAGTCGGGCCGAAACGTCGTCGTAAGCTCCTCTCTTTTATATGTGCGGGTTGTGTGTGTATTGTTCCAGTCACGGTATTGTGCCTATTTTGTTATCAGTGATAGGATTGTACTTGGTATTAGAATGTTAAGAAAGGAACCAAACACTGTCACAATGAATCTTACTAAATGTCTAGAAGTAAATACTCATAGATCTAAATGGATTGTGAAAACATGCAATTACATTAAGTTTTACAACCTGCATGAATTGTACCACTGTAGGCAACAAGAGCATTTCACCCCTCCATGGAAGATGTATTCATTTAATATCACATACCTGCAAGCCCCTCCCAAGAAGCTCATTGCTAGTAATCCCTTCCTTAAATCACTTGTTAAAACAACATCTCAAGAAGAAATTTCTCGCCTAGCTTGTAGTAAAAAGTTATCACAAGTTATATACACTGATGGATCTAAACAGGAGTCTTCTGGCAGGGCTGCATCTGCTCTGCTTGCCTGTTGAACTAGGCATAAGAATTAACAACTGGGCGTCTACACTGCAAACTGAGTTGTTTGCAATCCTAATGGCACTAAAGCTAACTTAGGAGACTGAGCTTGATTCTATCATCATTACTGATTCCATGTCATCACTGAAGGCTCTTGACTCATATAATGACTAACAGCATGCTCATTGGAGAAGCCAGGTATAGATACTCAAAAATCCGGGACAAAGGAATTAATGTACAATTGCTATGGATTCCATCACACATTGGATTACTCATTCATGATAAAGTTCATATGTTAGCCAAGAAGAGTACCCAGAAGGAGAATGTAGAATATAACATTGGTATATCTGTGTCTAGCATTAGGAATAATATTAGGAGAGAAATAAATAATGAAAATGATTGCTATAGGAATGCATTTAGAAGCCTGAGTAGATCTATAACCCACTATGATAACATGAACATAGATAAGTATGTTTATGGGGCAACTTGCAATGTGAACAGACTGACTGATGTTGTAGTGGCCAGGCTTAGGCTTGGCTACAAGTACTTCTGGCAGTTTGGGAGACACACAGATGATGATCAAACTAAATGCAAATTATGTGATCATGTGGCATGTGGTCACTGTCTTGAACACTATGTGCTTAATTGTCCACTTTTTGAGGAATACGGAGATAGACAGTATAATAACTTATGTGACATGTCAAGATATCTTATTAATGGAAATTAGATACCAGTTATACTAAGCAAATTTCCTAAATTTGCTTGTAACAGAGAAGTGAAATGCAGATATAAATTCAAATATTACAATTGTTAACCCTTTTGGGGCCTAGTGCCTAGGCCTTTTGTGTATCCATATGCTCTTCCGCTACCGTCCACAGGATGGATATGGGGTGCCCAATAAACTAGCCACTTCGGTGGCAAAATCTAAAAAAAATCTAGGAGCTCTTACTCAACCGACACCTCCCTAATTAATCTGATGGATTACATGAGAACTGAAATGTCGATAGGGAACCTTATAACAATGGTAACTTTAGACTTGGCATAGGTTCCATAGACTGGTTTAAGTCCTATCTTAGCAATAGGAAACAAATTGTCAAAATCAACAAAACAGAATCAGAACCACTGCCGATAGCATGTGGAGTTCCCCAAGGTAGTATTCTGGGTCCCTTATTATTCTTGTGTTATGTAAATGACATGCCCATCAGTGTCAAGTCCAAACTCCTACTGTATGCGGATGACAGTGCTCTGTTAGTGTCAGGTAAAGTACCTTCCGTTAAATCTCTACTTTCTTCTGTGAAGTCATCTTCGAATCTTTTGCAAAATGCTTCATGTACTTCTGTTATTCTCCTTTAGTTTCCTTGGATACGGGGAAACTTTGTTTTCACCACAATGGTGGACAACTACCAGCGCAGAGTGAACATGGTCTGTGTAGACTTGTTGAAAGGAGTTATATATTCCAGCAACGCAGAGGTTTTCCTGCCCTTGATTCTACGAGATGTCTATGGGATTTCTACTGCAGATATATACGGGATTTTCTTAAACAGAGCTGCGAGGTCTTCGTAAAATTTATGACCACTGAGGCATACAAGAATGTTGTTGACAAGTATCAAGAGAAGTGTCTTGTGGTCAATGCAGGCTTGGAGGTTCGACTTCATGACGTTTTGACACGCTATTTGTGAATACGCTTACGTAACATTCCTTTTGAGGCGACCGAAGTGGACATCAGGAGGGTTTTTGGCCAGTGTGGAACCAAACATGCAGCTAATATGGGCCGGTGGGCCCAGGGTATATATGCCGGCATGCTGGAGGGATCTTATTCCCTCAAGATGACCCTCAGACAGCAAATAC
Organism: Cherax destructor; assembly: GCA_009830355.1. Lineage (NCBI taxonomy): Eukaryota > Metazoa > Arthropoda > Malacostraca > Decapoda > Parastacidae > Cherax > Cherax destructor. The sequence goes on from WNWK01051090.1 coordinate 8,339, forward strand.
CGACATATGTTTTCATGGAAGATTTTCGGACGCAGCTTTATGTGACGTACCCTGGGCAGCAGAGGACATGTAGATTATGTGGGGCCCAGGGGCATGTGGCGGCTGCGTGTGACCAGCGTTGGGGACAACGTCCTTCTCATCAATGTGAGTAGCCTCGTCATGAAGAGGTGCCTGGATCAGTGGCGGCGGTGGATATGGAGATGCCTGTAGCAGATTTGGTGTCTCATATGGATGAGGTGTTGGGGAGTTGAAGCAATGCTGTTGAGGCGGCTGAATTGGAGGTCTCGACGTTGCCAAAGGCCTTGCGGGAAGAGGATGAGGACACGTCCTCAGGTGTCATGGTGGTGAAAGCTGCAGAGGTGGATATGATGGATGAAATCCAGGTCCCAGTCTGGAGGATTTGCATAGGTTGTTGGACATTCCTTTACAGGGAGATATGGTGCCTTCGGATGTTGGTTTGAGCTCTGAGGTAGAGGGTTTGGTAGGTGGAATTGTTGGGGTGTCTCCTGTGTTCGATCCACCATCGGTGGTGGTGGCGGAAGTTGAGGTGCATCATGCATCTCAGGAAGGAGATATGGAGATTACAGGTGAGTCCCGTAAGAGGCCTAGTGGTACAGAGGAAGATGATGTCATCACTTCCGGCCAGCAGAGTTGCAAAAAGGCCTGGGTGGAGGCAGTGAAGGGTGTCAAGGAAGGGTTGAAGGGGAAAGGGGGATGGGAGAATAAGGGGATTAATGGTACAGCTAAGCTAGGAGTGTCAGGAATAGCAAAGCAGAAAGGGAAGCCCTCACAACAGAATTCAAGTTTTAAATATGATCGTGAATGGCCTCCGGGCAGAGGTAGAAGTGACTTTGAGACGTATGAATGCTGATGTTTGTATTCTTCAAGAACATAATTTCCGGTGAGGACAAGATCTTGTTTTGAATGGGTATACTTTGTATACTGGGAGCTCAGAGCATTTAAAGGGACGGGTGATGGTAGGGATACGTGAGACCAGCCCATTCACTTTGAAGGCATTGGAGGAGGGGGGGTGGACAGGTCATGGGGTGACATTCAGGTGTGCTTCATTGGGGTGTATATGCCTGCGAGTAATGACCTTCGTGTGAAGGAAGATTTTGTTAGGAGGGATTTAGTTTATGCTTTGCGTGGTCTCCCCTCGGTGACCATAATTGCAGGTGATTGGAATTGTGTGATCATGGGGAGGGACGTTGAGCCTCGGGGGGCAGGGTGTACTTTGGGGGTTTTGAGGGATGTGTTGGGAGCGGTGGGGGTAGAGGATGTAGTCAGGGGAGGTGGGTGGGACGAGGAGCATACTTATATACGAAGAGGATATGCAGCGAGGCTTGATCGGGTATATGTGTCATCAGCTATTCAGTGTCACCTGCGTGGAAATGTGTTTCTCTGTTCATAGGGGTGTATTAGCTAATTTGGGCTGGGAAGGGGCGGTTCACATTTTTCCTGGCTATTGAAAATTAAATATTGGTTTGCTGCAGGGACAGGATCATAGGGAGGTTTTTGCGGATTGGTGGGCTAGGTTGAGGGGAGAACGGGGAATTAACAATATTGTGCAGTGGTGGACAGATAGGGTGAAGGTTGCTATTAGGGATTTTTACGGTAGGCTGGGAAGGGAGGAGGTGAGGTTTAGGTACGGTAAGCAGAGTTATTTGGAATATCAGTTACTGGAATGTTATAAAAGGGGAGGGAGGTACCCTGTGGGTGAAATTGCGGACATACAGGGTCAATTGCAAGATTTACAAAATGAGGCTTTTCATGCGATTAGGGTATGGGGGGGTGAAGGACGTCTTTTGGAGAGATAAGCCCTCAGCTATGGTTTTGCAAAGATTTCAGAGAAGTAGACGGGAGATGGCGATCATGGCATTGACCGTGGATGAGGATTTGGAGGAGTTCAGGTGTGGTCAGGTTGTGAGGACAACGGGAGCAATGAGTTGCTATACAGATAAATGGTTTCGAAGAAAGTTAGGGGAGGGGAAAGGTGATTGGGGAGCACGTAAGATTGTGTTGGAAGGCATGGGTGCAGGGTTAAGGTATGCACACAGAGATTGTATGGAGGGGGTCATTACTGAAGACAAAGTATGGCAGGCGGTGCAAGGACATCGTTTGGGGATGACGCCTGGGATTGACGGGATTTCTGGGGATTTCTACGTGACTCATTGGGAGGTTTTGCGTGGGGTTTTGGTGGCTTTATTCAATGGCATGAAAATATCAGGTAGTATGAGTGAGGAACAGCATACTGGGGTTGTGGTCTTAGTTTCAAAGTGAAGGGATTGTAAAACTTTGAAGGATTATAATGCAATCACCTTACTCTGTTCAGATTATAAAATTTTTGTGTGCATCTTGGAATTGTATGAAGAAAGTTTTGAACGAATTCTTAGATCAGGGCAATTGGGATTCTGGGGCAGTATTAGTGGCGGGGCACCGAGAATTAGAGGTTTTGTGGAGGTAGGGGGTGGGTGTCGTAGGGCTGGATTGGGAAACAGCCTATGATAGTGTAGATGGGGATGTTACGGAGATTTTGTTAAGACAGGGTTTGTGGGGAAATTGTGGAGTCGGTAGATGCTATATAATTCGGTTTTGGTCAGAGTACAGGTGAATGAGAAGGTGGGGTCCGAGGTAGGCATGGGAGGGTTCGACAGGGATGTTCCTTGTCACAGCTTCTCTTTTCATGTTTGCAAAACCCTTTCTATGGGTTGGTGAGGGAGGGTGTCAGGGAGGTGGGTGAATTGTGGGATGGTGCTCGAATTATTGGATACATGGATGACACTACTATTTTAGTGGGAAGCTCAGAAGGTTTATGGAATGTGAACGATAATTGAGATATTTGGAGCTGCGACTGGTATGAAGGTCAATGAGTGAAGTCGAAGTATGGAGATAGGTTTTGGGTAGGCGGGCGTTGGGTCAGGCTTATGGATGGGTAACGGTTGAAAGTATTAAAATCTGTGGTGTGGTTTTTCGTGGAACCAGGAGGCTAGGGAAATGAATTCTTCTTGGTGGTGGAGGGCAATGAACAGAATGATGGGATGGATGGTGGGGAAGTAAATTATGGTTTGGCCATGGTATATCCACTAATTGAGGGCGATATAAAGAGATTCGGCGAGGCCCATGTTTTTTTTTGGGGTTACAGAAGACACGGGTTTAAAGGGGGGAAAGGTTGTGACGACTGGGGTGATTCATGGGGCATGGGTTGATTCCATTGAAGGGGTTTTAAATGGGGTTATATTTGATGCGGGAAATTTTTTAACTTGGGGGGGGGTGCGGGTGAATAATTTATGAGGGGGGTGCGGAAGTTGTGGCGGGGTAGGGATTTTATGGTATGTGTGACATTTTTGCGGCCCCTTTTTTTTGGAACAGATCGGGGAAATATGGGGGGGCGGGTTAGATGGGGTTTGGGGAGTGGAGTAAGGCTGCAAGGGGGTTGAAACATCCCCCATTATGATTGGGCAGTATTTGGTAGGGAAAAGAAGCTGTTGCCCTTCCCCGGTCGGGAAAGGGGTTTTCCCGGTTTTCGGGGGATATTGCGTGAGCACAACTTTTCGTGAAGGGGCGGTGGGGAAAATGGTTTTTGAAATTTGGGGGCATGCGGGGACCGCTTTTCAAAAAGGTTTATTTTTGTGAAGAATTAGCAAGAGAAAGGGGGAATTTTTGGGGGGAATTATAAGGAGGGGGGGGGGAAAGGGGGATTCAATTTTGAAGGGGCCTAATACAATAACACCTCCTAACACTAAACCCCCCTTTAAAAAAAAAACACCACCCTAAAACAAAAAACACCTCCCCCTAAATTTAAATAAAATTCCCCTCCAAAAACACCCCCCCCACATCCCTAAACAAAACCCTCCCTTTTTAATCAGCCCCTTTCCCCCGGGCTCTTTCAAACTGCCCGGGACTATGGTGCTGCCCCCTATAGGGCCCCCATAAAAATCGGGGGGTCAGCCATCTTCTTCCCCCATTGACGGCCCCCCCTCCTGAACCCGGATCCCCCCCAACTGGCTCCCCGGGCCCCCCACGCTCTGTTCCCTTTACACCTACCCGCCAATTTAAACTGGTCTGTCATGGCCCTATCTCTGCACCTAGCTACCATTCTACTGCCCCCAAAAAAGCAGCCAAGAAAATAGACTTCGGGTGACAGCAGTGGTTCCCCGGCAGAGTGTAGTGTTGGGGAAACCCCCAATGATCATCCACCAAACCAGTCATATCCAGGTCATCTGTCTTTTGCATCATCCGTAGCTTCCCGCGTTTGTGGGGCCTGA
>WNWK01051091.1:0-12603 GCA_009830355.1 Cherax destructor
TCTGCTCGCCCGAGTCCCCACGGACCAGCCTCTGCTCCCCCGGGAGTCCCCACGGCCCGCCCTCTGCTCCCCCGGGGAGTCCCCACGGACCAGCCTCTGCTCGCCCGAGTCCCCACGGACCAGCCCCGCTCGCCCGAGTCCCCACGGACAAGCCTCTGCTCGCCCGAGCCCTCACGGACCAGCCTCTGCTCCCCCGAGCCCCACGGACCAGCCCCCTGCCGCCCGATCCCCACGGACCACCCTTCGCTCCCCCGACCCCACGGACCAGCCTCTGCTGGTGGTGAAACTGGAAACAAAGAAAACGAAGATACAGCCCTTCAGCCTAGATAAAAAAAAACCCATTTTTTTGGGAGAAGTTGTCAAATAAGATCGATAATATTATGCAGCATTTATGTTCTTTTTCCCATTATATCTGTTTTTTATTCCATTTCCCTATACACTTTCCATAAATAATCGAAGAGCTAGAAGAAAGATGAAGGAATTACGTCTAGTTGCTTTGGGGGGAAGCTTAACGTTATTCGCACAAAAATGAGACATAATTTAATGAGAAAAGTCTGGATATGATTGCCAAGTTACTCATTCAGTGATCGAATTTGTTCCTCAGTGATATAAATAAACGGGAAAATTGTGCCTATGTCCGTTTTTAATTTTCCCCCAAAAACACAGTTTGTTTGGGGGGAAAATTTTTGGAAGGACCGGGAAAAGGGTTTATTTTTCTGGAAGGATCTTTTAAAGGGTGATGTTCAAGGTTGGGCCGGGTGTTCTGGGAAAGGGCCTGAAAGGCCGATGTTTTGGGGACCTAAAAGGCCGATGTTCTGGGGAAAGGGCCTGGAAAAAGGGTTTATTTTCTAAGGGCCTGAAAAGTTTATTTTTCTGGAGGGGCCTGGGAAAGGGTTTCTTGGGAAAGGGCCTGAAAGGTTGATTTTCTGGAAGGACCTGGAAAAGGGTTTATTTTCTGGAAGGACCCAAAGGTTGATTTTTTTGGAAGGACCTGGGAAAAGGGTTTATTTTCTGGGAAAGGGCCTGAAAGGTTGATTTTCTGAAGGACCTGGGAAAAGGGGGATTTTCTGGGAAAGGGCCTGAAAGGTTGATTTTTTGGGAAAGGGCCTGAAAAGTTGATTTTCTGGGGGGACCTTAAAAGGGTTTATTTTCTGGAAGGACCTTTTTTTTGGAAGGACCTGGGAAAAGGGTTTATTTTCTGAAGGACCTGGGAAAAGGGTTTATTTTCTGGAAGGACCTGGGAAAAGGGGGATTTTCTGGAAGGACCCAAAGGGTTTATTTTCTGGAAGGACCTGAAAGGTGGATTTTCTGGAAGGACCTGAAAGGTGGATTTTCTGGAAGGACCTGAAAGGGCTTGGGAAAGGGCCTGAAAGGTGGATTTTTCTGGGAAAGGGCCTTTTAAAGGTGGATTTTCTGGAAGGACCTGAAAGGGGATTTTTTGAAGGACCTGAAAGGTGGATTTTCTGAAGGACCTGAAAGGTGGATTTTCAAAGGGCCTGAAAGGTGGATTTTTTTTGGGAAAGGGCCTGAAAGGTGGATTTTCTGGAAGGACCTGAAAGGTGGATTTTTTGGAAGGACCTGAAAGGTGGATTTTCTGGGAAAGGGCCTGGAAAAGGGGGATTTTCTGGGAAAGGGCCTGAAAGGTGGATTTTCTCGGGAAAGGGCCTGAAAGGGGGGGATTTTCTCGAAGGACCCGAAAGGTGGGTTTTCTCGAAGGACCTGGGAAAAGGGGGATTTTCTCGAAGGACCTGAAAGGTGGATTTTCTCGAAGGACCCCCAAAGGTGGATTTTTCGAAGGGCCTGGGAAAAGGGGGATTTTCTGGAAGGACCTAAAAAGGGGTTTTTTGGAAGGACCTGAAAGGTGGATTTTCTCGAAGGACCTGGGAAAAGGGGGTTTTTTGGGAAAGGGCCTTAAAAGGGTATTTTTTGGAAGGACCTGAAAGGTGGATTTTCTGGAAGGACCTGAAAGGTGGATTTTTCTGGGAAAGGGCCTGAAAGGGTTTTTTGGGAAAGGGCCTGGGAAAAGGGGGATTTTCTGGGAAAGGGCCTGAAAGGTGGATTTTCTGGAAGGACCTGAAAGGTGGATTTTCTGGAAGGACCTGAAAGGTGGATTTTCTGGAAGGACCTGAAAGGTGGATTTTCTGGAAGGACCTGAAAGGTGGATTTTTTTGGAAGGACCTGAAAGGTGGTTTTTCTGGAAGGACCTGAAAGGTGGGTTTTCTGGAAGGACCTGAAAGGTGGGGTTTTCTGGAAGGGCCTGAAAGGTGGATTTTCTGGAAGGACCTGAAAAAAGGATTTTTTGGAAGGACCTTTAAAGGTGGATTTTTGGGGAAAGGGCCTGAAAGGTGGATTTTTTGGGAAAAACCTGGGAAAAGGGGGATTTTGGGTGGAAAAATAAACACATAAGCAGTATAATGTGATCCTTCATTGACAACGTTTCGCCCACGCAGTGGGCTTTATCGAGTCACAGACAGATTTTGGGTATGATTAACCAACTTTCAAACTTGGACAAGGACCAAGGTAGGCCTCTGAGTGAGAAAACTGGTAAAGCTTCGAAGCACAATAACGTAGTAACTGTAGGGAATTTTAACCATATGCAAATTGACTGGAATCACATTATACTGCTTATGTGTTTATTTTTCCACCCAAAAATCCCCCTTTCAGGTCCTTCCAAAAAATCCCCCTTTTCAGGTCCTTCCAAAACCACCTTCAGGTCCTTCCAGAAATCCATTTTTCAGGCCCTTTTGAAAATCCACCTTTCAGGTCCTTCCAAAAAATCCATTTCGGCCCTTTCCCAGAAAATCCCCCTTTTCAGGTCCTTCCAGAAAACCACCTTCGGGCCCTTCCAGAAAATCCCCCTTTCGGTCCTTCCAGAAAATCCCCCTTTTCAGGTCCTTCCAGAAAACCCACCTTCAGGTCCTTCCAGAAAATCCACCTTTCAGGTCCTTCCAGAAAATCCACCTTCAGGCCCTTTCCCAGAAAATCCCCCTTTTCAGGTCCTTCCAGAAAACCCCCTTTCAGGCCCTTTTCCAGAAAATCCCCCTTTTCAGGTCCTTCCAAAAAATCCCCCTTTTCAGGCCCTTTCCAAAAAATACCCTTTTGGTCCTTTCCCAGAAAACCCCCTTTTCAGGTCCTTCGAGAAAATCCCCCTTTTCAGGTCCTTCCAGAAAATCCACCTTCAGGTCCTTCCAGAAAATCCCCCTTTTCAGGCCCTTGAAAACCCCCTTTTCAGGTCCTTCGAGAAAATCCACCTTCAGGTCCTTCGAGAAAATCCCCCTTTTCAGGTCCTTCGAGAAAACCCATTTCGGGTCCTTCGAGAAAACCACCTTTCAGGTCCTTCGAGAAAATCCACCTTTCAGGTCCTTCCAGAAAATCCCCCTTTTCCCAGGTCCTTCCAGAAAACCCACCTTCAGGTCCTTCCAGAAAATCCACCTTTCAGGTCCTTCCAGAAAATCCACCTTTCAGGTCCTTCCAGAAAATCCACCTTTCAGGTCCTTCGAGAAAATCCACCTTTCAGGTCCTTCGAGAAAATCCACCTTTCAGGTCCTTCGAGAAAATCCACCTTTCAGGTCCTTCCAGAAAATCCACCTTTCAGGTCCTTCCAGAAAATCCACCTTTCAGGTCCTTCCAGAAAATCCACCTTTCAGGTCCTTCCAGAAAATCCACCTTTCAGGTCCTTCCAGAAAATCCACCTTTCAGGTCCTTCCAGAAAATCAACCTTTCAGGTCCTTCCAGAAAATCCACCTTTCAGGTCCTTCCAGAAAATCAACCTTTCAGGTCCTTCCAGAAAATCAACCTTTCAGGTCCTTCCAGAAAATCAACCTTTCAGGTCCTTCCAGAAAATCAACCTTTCAGGTCCCTCCAGAAAATCAACTTTTCAGGTCCTTCCAGAAAATCAACCTTTCAGGTCCTTCCAGAAAATCCACCTTTCAGGTCCTTCGAGAAAATCAACCTTTCAGGTCCTTCCAGAAAATCAACCTTTCAGGTCCTTCCAGAAAATCAACCTTTCAGGTCCTTCCAGAAAATCAACCTTTCAGGTCCTTCCAGAAAATCAACCTTTCAGGTCCTTCCAGAAAATCAACCTTTCAGGTCCCTCCAGAAAATCAACTTTTCAGGTCCTTCCAGAAAATCAACCTTTCAGGTCCTTCCAGAACATCGGCCTTTAGGTCCTTCCAGAACATCGGCCTTTCAGGTCCTTCCAGAACATCGGCCTTTCAGGTCCTTCCAGAACATCAGCCTTTCAGATCCTTCCAGAAAAATCAACCTTTCCGGTCCTTCCAGAAATTTTCCCAAACAAACTGTGTGTTTGGGAAAATTATAATTATCTTGGACATAGAGCACAATTTTCCCGTTTATTTATATCACTGAGGAACAAATTCGATCACTGAATAACTTGGCAATCATATCCAGACTTTTCTCATTAAATTATGTCTCATTTAGTGCGAATAACGTTAACGCTTCCCTCACATGCAACTAGACGTAATTCCTTCATCTTTCTTCTAGCTCTTCGATTATTTATGGAAAGTGTATAGGGAAATGGAATAAAATACAGATATAATGGGAAAAAGAGACATAAATGCTGCATAATATTATCGATCTTATTTGACAACTTCTCGCCCACAAAATGGGTTTTATTATCTAGGCTGAAGGGCTGTATCTTCGTTTTCTACTGTTTCCAGTTTCACCACCAGCAGAGGCTGGTCCGTGGGGATTCGGGCGAGCAGAGGCTGGTCCGTGGGGACTCGGGCGAGCAGAGGCTGGTCCGTGGGGACTCGGGCGAGCAGAGGCTGGTCCGTGGGGACTCGGGCGAGCAGAGGCTTGTCCGTGGGGACTCGGGCGAGCAGAGGCTGGTCCGTGGGGACTCGGGCGAGCAGAGGCTGGTCCGTGGGGACTCGGGCGAGCAGAGGCTGGTCCGTGGGGACTCGGGCGAGCAGAGGCTGGTCCGTGGGGACTCGGGCGAGCAGAGGCTGGTCCGTGGGGACTCGGGCGAGCAGAGGCTGGTCCGTGGGGACTCGGGCGAGCAGAGGCTGGTCCGTGGGGACTCGGGCGAGCAGAGGCTGGTCCGTGGGGACTCGGGCGAGCAGAGGCTGGTCCGTGGGGACTCGGGCGAGCAGAGGCTGGTCCGTGGGGACTCGGGCGAGCAGAGGCTGGTCCGTGGGGACTCGGGCGAGCAGAGGCTGGTCCGTGGGGACTCGGGCGAGCAGAGGCTGGTCCGTGGGGACTCGGGCGAGCAGAGGCTGGTCCGTGGGGACTCGGGCGAGCAGAGGCTGGTCCGTGGGGACTCGGGCGAGCAGAGGCTGGTCCGTGGGGACTCGGGCGAGCAGAGGCTGGTCCGTGGGGACTCGGGCGAGCAGAGGCTGGTCCGTGGGGACTCGGGCGAGCAGAGGCTGGTCCGTGGGGACTCGGGCGAGCAGAGGCTGGTCCGTGGGGACTCGGGCGAGCAGAGGCTGGTCCGTGGGGACTCGGGCGAGCAGAGGCTGGTCCGTGGGGACTCGGGCGAGCAGAGGCTGGTCCGTGGGGACTCGTGCGAGCAGAGGCTGGTCCGTGGGGACTCGGGCGAGCAGAGGCTGGTCCGTGGGGACTCGGGCGAGCAGAGGCTGGTCCGTGGGGACTCGGGCGAGCAGAGGCTGGTCCGTGGGGACTCGGGCGAGCAGAGGCTGGTCCGTGGGGACTCGGGCGAGCAGAGGCTGGTCCGTGGGGACTCGGGCGAGCAGAGGCTGGTCCGTGGGGACTCGGGCGAGCAGAGGCTGGTCCGTGGGGACTCGGGCGAGCAGAGGCTGGTCCGTGGGGACTCGGGCGAGCAGAGGCTGGTCCGTGGGGACTCGGGCGAGCAGAGGCTGGTCCGTGGGGACTCGGGCGAGCAAAGGGTGGTCCTTGGGCACTCGGGCGAGCAGAGGCTGTTCCGTGGGCAGTCGGGCGAGCAGAGGCTGGTCCGTGGGAACTCGGGCGAGCAAACACTGGTCTGGGGGACTCGGGCGAGCAGAGGCTGGTGCGTGGGGACTCGGGCGAGCAGAGGCAGATCCCTGGGCACTCGGGTGAGCATAGGCGTGTCCGTCGGCACTTGGGCAAGCAGAGGCTGGTCCGTGGAACTCCGACGATCAGAGGCTTCTCCGTGGGCACACGAACGAGTAGAGGCTGGTCCCTGGGCACTCGTTCGAGGAGAGGCTGGTCCCAGGGTTTTCGGGCGAGCAGAGGTTGGTCCCTGGGCACTCGAGCGAGCAGAGGCTGGTTCGTGGAAACTCTGGTGAGCAGAGGCTGGCTCGTTGGGACTCGGGCGAGCAGAGGCTGGCTCGTTGGGACTCGGGCGAGCAGAGGCTGTTCCCTGGGCAGTCAAGGGAGCAGAGGTTGTTCCGTGGGCAGTCCGGCGAGCAAAGGCTGGTCCGTGGGGACTCAGGCGAGCAGAGGCTGGTCCGTGGGGATTCGGGCGAGTAGAAGCTGGTCCGTGGGGACTTGGGCGAGCAGAAGCTGGTCCGTGGGGATTCGGTCGAGCAGAAGCTGGTCCGTGGGGACTCGGGCGAGCAGAGGCTGGTCCGTGTTGACTCGGGCGGGCAGTGGCTGGTCCGTGGGGACTCGGGCGGGCAGAGGCTGGTCCGTGGGGACTCGGGCGGGCAGAGGCTGTTCCGTGGGGACTCGGGCGAGCAGAGGCTGGTCCGTGGGGATTCGGGCGAGTAGAAGCTGGTCCGTGGGGACTTGGGCGAACAGAAACTGGTCCGTGGGGATTCGGTCGAGCAGAAGCTGGTCCGTGGGGACTCGGGCGAGCAGAGGCTGGGCCGTGGGGAGTCGGGCGAGCAGAGGCTGGTGCGTGGGGATTCGGGCGAGTAGAAGCTGGTCCGTGGGGACTCGGGCGAGTAGAAGCTGGTCCGTGGGGACTCGGGCGAGCAGAGGCTGGTCCGTTAGGATTCGGGCGAGTAGAAGCTGGTCCGTGGGGACTCGGGCGAGCAGAGGCTGGTCCGTGGGGACTCGGGCGAGCAGAGGCTGATCCGTGGGGACTCGGGCGAGCAGAGGCTGGTGCGTGGGGACTCGGGCGAGCAGAGGTTGGTTCGTTGGGACGCGGGCGAGCAGAGGCTGTTCCGTGGGCAGTCAGGGGAGCAGGGGTTGTTCCGTGGGAACTCGGGCGAGCAGAGGCTGATCCATGGGAACTCAAGCGAGCAGAGGCTGATCCGTGGGGACTCGGGCGAGCAGAATTTGGTCCCTGGTAACTCGGGCGAGCAAGGCTGTTCCGTGGGGAGTCGTGGAGCAGAGGCTGGTCCTTGGGTACTCGGGCAAGCAGTGGCTGGTCCTTGGGCTGTCGTGCGAGCAGAGGCTGGTCAATGGGTACTCAGGCGAGCAGTGGCTGGTCCTTGAGGACTCGAGCGAGCAAAGGCTGGTCCGTAGGGACTCGGGCGAGCAGAGGCTGGTCCGTGGGAGTCGGACGAGCGGATTCTGGTCCGTGGGGACTTGGGCGAGCAGAGGCTGGTCCCTGGTAACTCGGGCGAGCAAGGCTGTTCCGTGGGCAGTCGTGGAGCAGAGGCTGGTCCGTGGGGACTCGGGCGAGCAAAGGCTGGTCCGTGGGCTTTTGAGCGAGCAGAGGCTTGTCCGTGGGCACTTTTAGTACATAGTTTTTTTTTTTTTTTTTTTTTTTTTTTAATTTCGCTTCGTGAATTCTGCAAAAAATGAGGAAGAGTTTAAAGAAATATAATTCATGAAAGGTAAGAAAGACTTGAATTTTCTTGGACAGTTATTGAGGTCCAATTAATGTTTCTGTAACTAATCATTTCCCACCATCAGAATCAGGATCCATTTCTATAACATGATTGTACGTGACCAAACATGAAATATTTATTTAAACCAAAAAAGTGAAATCTTGAACAAGAGTCAGCATGGTGGCCAAAGTAAGTCTGGTCAGCAGGTCAAGTCTCCGCGGTACATTTCTAACTTGTATAGTTCCTTGTATTTCATAAATTTTTATTATATACAAAATATGCTCTAAACCGACTTAGTGTAATCAATATAATTATAATAAATACTCGGGGATACAATTTCAGTTGACCTTGATAGGTATCAAGGTGTATCAACACCCATTCCTCTCTTCTCTTGTCTCACTTTCCTAACCTTGTCATAGAACTTTAGTAGGTTTGTAAGACAGGATTTACCGTCTCCATAACCGTGGTTGTTGTTGTTTATTAACCCGCTACATTCCAGCGGAAGGTCTCGGTCAGATGACCAAAAGCTCCACTTGCGGGTCATCGTATAACTAAGACCCGCGTCAGGAAACACTTGTCCTGTTTCCTGACGAACCTCACCTAACATAACCAAAAAACAAAAACTCTCTGAAAAGTTAAGCCGACATTGCTAATATCACTAATACTGTTGTTTTATATAATTAACTATTGTTTTGCTACGTTTGCAACTCTAGCAACATAAATGATGACTTTTGCTAAATTAATTTGTTTTAATATAAGCACTAGTAAGGCATCTCCATCGTTTTCTAAACTCAATCTCTTCTTCAATCACAATTCTATAATACACATTGCCTGCAATAGACAAACACCGACTGTTTAATTTACTTCTGCAATTCTTTCTAATTCAGTGTATCAGATTCAGTATACTAAAGCATCAGAGGCAAATTTTGACACTCGAGATTCTCCTCTTTAACGAAAAGATGCTAAAAAAAAATCCAGAAATTATTATTGCTGTAATTTCTATAAAATTCTTCAGTAGCTACGACAGTTTCAAGTTTCCTTTCAGCAATGAAAGTTGTAATGGGTTTATTAGTCAGGACAGGTTACTTTCCTAAATGGCTTGAGTCACTTTGGTTACAATAGCTGTCAAGAATATGATTTACAATATTTAAGAGAAAAAACTATTGTTTTCTTATATGTAAAGTGGAAATCAAAGGATTGTTAATAATTAAGATGAAAATCAACAGTAATGATGAAAGCGAATGTCCAGCTGGACTTGTAGAAACGTGGCAACATACGAAGTGAAAGTGGTAAAAAAATATTCATTGACCTTCAGTGCAAATCGATTTCGTTTAAGAGAAGACTAGTAACAGGCTTTTTAGAAACAGTAACAGGCTTTTTGGAAACAGTAACGGGCTTTTTAGAAACAGTAACAGGCTTTTTAGAAACACTAACAGGCTTTTTAGAAACACTAACAGGCTTTTTAGAAACACTAACAGGCTTTTTAGAAACAGTAACAGGCTTTTTAGAAACAGTAACAGGCTTTTTAGAAACAGTAACAGGTTTTTTAGAAACAGTAACAGGCTTTTTGGAAACAGTAACAGGTTTTTTAGAAACAGTAACAGGCTTTTTGGAAACAGTAACAGGCTTTTTAGAAACAGTAACAGGCTAATGTTTGACCAATTTTTTTTTAACCGTCACTCAAAACAGATTTAGTTTATGATTTCGGAACTGTTTGCCCACCAAATCCTACCCGGGCAGAACTCGGGTAACAGCTAGCTCAGCCCTCCACCCCATGGAGCGACTGACCACGCTTATTATATATAATTTTTGTTTTTACATTATTTCTATTGGTTGATAAAAAAACATTGGATGGCGAAACATCTCCATAATAAATACCCCTAATTACTGCATGATTGTCTTTCTTACATCTTTGTCGGTGTTAATCACTGACAAGGAGGGTGTGTGTGTGTACTCACCTTATTGTACTCACCTAATTGTGGTTGCAGGGGTCGAGACTCAGCTCCTGGCCCCGCCTCTGCGCTGCCCGCTACTGGGTATCTGCTCTCCCTGCTCCATGAGCTTTATCATACCTCGTCTTAAAACTATGTATGGTTCCTGCCTCCACTATGTCTTTCTCTAGACTATTCCACTTCCTGACTACTCTGTGGCTGAAGAAATGCTTCCTAACATCCCTTTGACTCATCTGAGTCTTCAGCTTCCAGTTGTGTCCCCCTGTTTCTGTGTTCCCTCTCGGGAACATCCTGTCACTGTCTACCTTGTCGATTCCCCGCAGTATTTTGTATGTCGTTATCTATGTGTGTGTGTGTTGTGTGTGTGTGTGTGTGTGTGTGTGAAATAATTCCAGTATCTCATTATTACTCAACAAACCGTAATTGTCGTTTTTATATTCTTCGTTAAAGGGAATGATCAATAGCAACATAATTTCCCATGCATACCTAATGCCAGGACCTTAGCTAAAACATAGTGTACTAAAATTATATACAGAAATGAACAACCTGTTTACCAAACATCGCCTATGTTATGACACTAATTATGTGGACACGTGTATTCATTCGTAACCAAATACTCTTTACTACCTGGAGTAGTTACCACTCGTCTCCCTCAACACTAAATCGTCTGAACTTTCGTGTGGCGAACTGTTTAATAAACTTAACAGATTTCAGATAATAGGTAACATATTGAGAGAGCAAGAATGAGTATGCTTACTGCCTATAGCCCATATACTAATACAGAGACTGAACTTAATTAATACAATACATAGACATAATATGAAGACTAGAAATATGCACAGAATACAGTGGAAGACGAGGTTATCAATCCCAAAGCCTAGCAGGTGATGCGCACCGTAGTCTTGAAGAATCTGAAGAACAGACAGGAAGATTGATGCTTATATACTAGAGTCATATGAAGTGCAGCAGACGAAGGGATTGTCTCTGGTATGTGGGATACCCCAGTGGAAGTAGGCCATGCCCAAGTGTTGGACCAGGAGTTAGCAAGTAAGTTAAGGTGATGTCCTCGGTACCAAGATTCTATGATGTTGCTTACCATGACAGTTGTATATCAATGGTATTGATTACCGACAAGTTGATGAATTAGACACATGTGCAACACATGTGTATTTCACCGCCTTGTCAGTACTGAACACCACTGATACACATCCTAACTAGCAAACAGGTTCTGAATATTGTTGTCCTTGGCCGCTATGTGATTGATAGGGATGTTGCAGAGGTGTTAAGGCCCACTATGTTAAGTGAGTGTCCTTATTTCGCGTTGAGTTCAGATAAATCAGCGAACTGTGGTCGCCACATTTGATGACTCACGAAATTTTACTAACATAATTGCAATAAAATCACGGAACGTGTTATAACAATTTCACTAGTCATGATGGCGGCTTTCAAGGGACTTGAGCTAGAGCACGCCACAGTCATGCTGGTGGGGAATTCGTTTGTAAATCTTGCATCTTTGGTCACAGTGTGACCACAAATGCAAGATGACTGATTTTAGGTTATCACTTCTTTTAAGTTTTGATCTAGTTTCAGATTTTAGCGATTTGCCACAGTATCATAAAATTCTAATTATTATTATTATTATAATCAAATAGAAGCGCTAAACCACAGGGGTTATACAGCGCTGCAGGTTATTGTAGGATGCAGGGAGAGTGGGTTGTAAGAGAGATGGACGATTAGTAGGGTATGGAGTGCAAGATGACGGTGGATAGTGCAGGGAGGAGGGTAGCAAGAGATCGAGGTAGAAGGGACTGAGGGAGGTGCTAGAGGTATAATCTTCAGAGTTTGTGTAGTAAGTCAGTTTCTGTCAAAAAGTCAATGAGAGAGTCAGGATTAAAGGAGGGCCATCTGCAAGAAGGAAGGTAAAGAAAGGGCCGCAGAGCGAAGACGTCGTTGGAGGTAAATTCTGCGTGCTCGTTGATAGAGTGGGCAGTCCAACAGGATATGTCGAACAGACACTGGGCAGGAGCCTCTCCATGAGATACTCGTGAGTAAGACGAGTGTGGCCGATGCGAAGACGGGAGAGTGTAGTCTCCCAACCTCGACATTGGTGACAAGAAGAAGGCCAGAAACCTATAACCGGTTTAATAAAATGAAGTTTGTTATTCAGCAAGTCAGACCAGCGTTGTTGCCAACGGGTGCGAAGGTGGGTAGCAATGACCGCAAAATAGTCCGTGAAAGGAACACCTCTATATGAAACTGGAAGGTCATGTACTGCTGACCGCGCAGCAGTGTCTGCCTGTTCATTGCCCTGTACGTCAACATGACCAGGGACCCAACAAAAGACAATATCTTTATGCTTGCTAAAGATAGCGTAACCAAAGATGGATACGAAGAACGTTTATAACAATTTCACTAGTCATGATGGCGGCCAAGGACGACCCCAAACCCCAGTCATGCTGGTGGGGAATTCGTTTGTAAATCTTGCATCTTTGGCACAGTGTGACCACAAATCAAGATATGTTTTTAGGTTATCATTTTTTTAATTTTTGATCTAGTTTAAATTTTTACGATTTAATATCAAAAAATTCAATTATTATTATTATTATAATCAAATGAACCCTAAACCAGGGGGGTTATACAGCGCTGCGGTTTTGTAGGATGCGGGGGAAAGGGGTTGGGGGAAGATGGACATTAGTTTATATCAAGAACGGTGGATATGCAGGGGGGGATAAAAAATCGAGGTAGAAGGGACTAAAGGGGGTGAAGGATAATCTTCGAGTTTTTTATAAGTCGTTTTGTAAAAAAAGTCAATGAAGAGTGGTTTAAAGGAGGGCCATCTCAAGAAGGAAGGAAAAAAGGGCCCCGCAAGACGTCGTTGGGGGAAAATTTTGCGTGCTCGTTGATAGGTGGGCAGTCCCAAAAGGATATTCGAACAGACACTGGGCAGGGGGGCCCTCCATGAGATACTC
>WNWK01051092.1:0-12603 GCA_009830355.1 Cherax destructor
GTTGATATCAGTTACAAAGGAGGATACCTATTAAATAAACTAGTCGAAAATACATAGTCTTCAATGATTATTCCCAAAGCTGTCTCTTTAATGTTCTTGTACCAATTGAGCGATATTATTCTGGTTCTCAGAATACTCACGTCAGGTTAGGTAGGTCTCAGCATTGCTCCTTCTAGGAAGTCGGATTGTCGGCCTGGTGCAAGTCCCTCACGGTCCGCACTAATTGTAGGAATTGTTCTGGCATGATGTCTGGTTTTACCCCTAAAAATTAGTTTTTCTCGAGCTCAAACTCTTCGGCATTTGGGGCAAGGTTTACAGATTAGGTTTTTGGATTTTAGTGCTTGCTCCCGAGTGTCTCAAGTCTTCTTCTGTTTCTACCGTTTGTTCCTATTGCCTTGTCTGGGGGAACTCCACGCTCACTAGAATATATCTCAGGGATTTGTCCTTTTTCCAGGCCACCATTGGAGGCTTAGTTGGAAACGTCATCCATGATGCTCCTTCAAATTCCTCTCTAATCCACTCCAAGAGTTTCTCTAGTTGTGCGTTTGTCAAAGTAGAAGGAAGTGCTAAAACTGACAATGATATGTTATTCATTTCCCTACTTTTTTGATCAGCAGTTGTTCCCTATTTAGCTTTTCAATTTTTTGTTCAGCTGTTATGAGGCAGTCTTCGGAGTAATTCGTAAGTCTGAACTCAAGCATTTCCTGAAGGGAAGACTCGAAGGAGGAGGCCTCACTACAGTATTTTGATCCTTAGAGCTAGAGAGAATGGGAGTTTTTTCAAATCCCTTGAATGTGAGGAGGACCACACTAAGTACTGGTGAGCGTTGCCCGGTTTGTAGTATGTTATAGTGTGTATCTGTGTTCGTTGAAGTAAACCACTGTATCCAAAAAAAGAAGTTCCCTGTCGCTGGATTCAGAGGTAAATTTTTAGGATGGGTGTACTCCATTGGGCCAGGCTCGTAGCTCTTCCACTCTCTCCTCTCCCCCCTCCTCGTTACAATACAGAAAATATCATCAATATATTTTAAATAGGGAATGGTGGGAGGTACTTCTGTTTTTCTATTAGTTTTCTATTAGTGTACAAAAATTTCTGCAACAGCTACACTAACTGATGCGCCTATTGCCGTCCCTGTTTTTTGTCTGTAGGTTTTGTTATTGAATCTGGGGATCGTGTCTTCCATTATGTGTATTAGAGCCTCCCTGACTGTCTTCGTCCAGAGGCTTCCTGATACCCAAGTCTTCAAATTTTCCTTTGGTTTTATTCAAGTTATTTGAATAGAAGCTAGCAACTGTGGCCGCTGTCCCATACCATCATATGTCATGCTGGAAGACTTTAGAACGAAAGTTTTTGTCACTCGGGCCAGCGTAAGATGTGTAGTGTGGGGCATATGACCATATGGCGTCGGGGTGTCCCACAGTCATGACGCCAAGAATGATGGCTCCTAAGATACCTGTGGTACAACCCCCTTTTGAGGAGCTTATACCTGCGAATGTGGTGGAGCTGGGTAAAGATAGTTGGGTGGATGTGGTACAAGGAGTGGGGGACCGTTTTGTGACAATCCCTGAAGCGCTGAGTGCTTAACCAATGGTCGAGTAGGGACATGTAATTGAGTCTGCTGGAATGGTGGAGAGTAATCTTCAAGATGAACTGCCGAAACCAGTGCAAGAGATGTTATGCACGGTTCTGGATGGTTCGGAGGTGGATACCTCTGGAAAGGACAGGATTTTGCAGTTTGAAGAGGAAAGGCTCATTCAGTCTGTTAGTGTTAGAGGATGGGGCAGACAGGTTACAGGTGCAAGAAAGAGGACAAGGATGAGATGGAGGCAGGGGCAAAATCTAAAAAGAGGGCAGGCAAAATATAAGATGATGTTCTAACACCTGCCCAGCGTCCTGGCAAGAAGGCATGGGTGGAGGTGGCAGGAAAGGGAAAAGTGGGAGCACAGGGGAGGGCAGGGGAACATGGTGTGAGAAATGACAGGGATAAAGGTGGTAGTGAAGAGTGCCGCAGGTAGAACACAGAGGAAAGCCCCCATTGACGTATTCCAATGTTTAACTATAAATGCAAATGACCTTAGGACAGAAATAGTGTAGTTGGATGGAAGTAATACTGAGATGATATGACATAGACGTGTGTTTCATACAAGAGCATAACTTTAGGTGTGGTAGAGATTTGAGACTGAAGGGGTATCAAATATTTTTGCAGGTAGCTCGGGGAAGTTGAAGGGCGAGGTAGCGGTGGGTGTGAAAGAATCCAGTTCCTTCCGATTGCTAGCTTGGGAGGAAGGAGGGGGAAGTGTGCGGGTGGATGGGGATGTGGGAGGCATACGGGTGTGTTTTATAGGAATTTACATGCCAGCTGAAAGAAATCGTAGAGTTAAGGAAGAGATTGTGAGGGATGTTTTAACTATTCATTTGAGAGGTCTGCCTATGATAATGTTGTTGGGTGGTGACTGGAATTGTATTAAGAAAAAAAGATGTTGAACCTAGAGGGGTGGGTTGTGAGTTAGAGGTCTTACGTATGTTATTAAGGGAGGTTTGGGTGTTTGATGTGGTGAGGGGAGATGGTTGGAGAGTAGAGCACACCTTTGTGAGGAGAGGATATGCTGCCAGATTAGATCGTGTGTATGCTACGAAGGATGTTACAGTGGGGAGGGTTCACATGCTAGATATTGGTTTTTCAGATCGAGGTGTTTTAGTGGAGGTGGCATGAGAGAATGGTATGCATGTACACTAGTTTTTGGAAGATGAATGTACGTTTGCTGAGGGGGAAGGGGAAAGAACATTATTTGCTGAATGGTGGGGGTCATTATGGATATAAGGGGCAGGGAAATGGGAGAAGGATTTTTTGAAATAGTGGGAAACATGTGCGAAGATGGGTATCAGGAATTTTTACAGAAAGAGGAAGGGAGGAGGCTGGGTGGAAGTTTGTTTTTTAGAAGTGTTTGGAGGGTCAGCTACAGGAATGTTATGAGGGGGGTATGTAATTATGGGGAAATAGAGGACTTGAGGGGTAGGTTAAAGGACATTCAAAATGATCATTTTGATGCCATAAGAGTTAGGGGAGGTATTAAGGCGGCGTTATGGGGTGATAAACCATCTAGTTGCATGTTGCGATGGTTCAGAGGCAGGCAGAGGAGGACTACGATCATGGGGATTGAGGTGTGTACAGGAGTAGGCGGATATGACATGGGACAAGTGTTAGGAACGACGGATGGCATAAGCAATTATGCTGATTTTTTATTTGAGAGGAAAGTAGCAAAGCATAAAGGGGGGTAGGTAGGGAGAGATTATTGAGGAAGGAATCTTGTGTCATTTAGGTGGAAGTATAAAAGTGAGCAGGAGGTGGGGGAGGCAGTGGCTGATTTAAATTTAGGTGAGGCACCAGGTATAGATGGAATACCAAATGATTTCTATGTTGTACACTGCGAGACGTTGAGAGGCAAATGTTTAGTTGATTTGTTCAATTATATGAAAGGCGAGGGAAGGTTGTGGGAAACAGAGTATAAGGGTAGTTGGTCTGGTGCCAAAAAAAGGGAGAGGGACCTTGGGAAATTATAGAGCCTTATACAACTTTTGCAAAAATATTGGGTAATAGGATAAAATTGGTGATTGACAAAGTCTTACATCAGGGGCAGTTAGGTATACCTGGTAAAAGTATGAGTGTATGTCATGGAAGAATCAAGGATTTTATTGAGGGTAGAGGGGGGGGTGTTCTGTGAATTGATTGGAAGGAAGTGTATGATTGTCTGGATAGAAGAATGTTGGGGATTATATTAAGGAGACAGGGATATGGAGTGGAAATTGCTGAATGGGTAGACTTTGTATAGTTATGCAAAGGTGCGAGTGCAGGTGAATGGAAAGTTGGGAATACAGGTGGTGATGGACAGGGGTGTCCCATGTCCATCACTTGCATGTATGCAGGATCCCTTTTATAGGTTAATAGGAGGAGTGGGAGAGAGGGAAAAGGGGGGCTAGTGGTGTGGGCATAGTGGGGTATGTAGATGATACAACTGTCCTAGTAGGTGGGGAGAAAGGGCTGGTGAACGTGGGACATATTAGTGATTTTTGGGGCGGCAACAGGGATGAGGTGGGTATGTGGGGGGTGACTTGGGAGAGGCATATGGATGGAATGTTGTGGATAGGATTAAAATTTGTGGAATAGTATATTTGGCAGATGTGGAAGCACCCAGGCAGGTGAACTCTGAGGATGTGGTGGGTAGGGCTCTGGGTAGAATGAGGGGTTCGAGGGCGGGAGACATAACACTGATGCAGAGGGTGGTGATGGTGAACACCCTTGTATATAGGAATGTGTGGAATGTAGCTGCCGTGTATCCTTTCAGGTTGGAAGATGTCAGGGATTTATAAAAGAAAATGTTAAGGTATGTGTAGGGGTATGGAAGGCTGTGGCTTAGAAAGGAGGTTGTAATGATGAATGTCCGAAGAGGAGGGTTGGGACTTATTCCTTTAGAACGTCGTGTGAAAGCAGTGTATGTGAAAGTGTTTTTTAAGGAAAGGGAGGGGGGGTGCGGGGAAGACGTGTAGGGTGGGTCATGGAGGATGTACAAAAGTGGTTTGAGGGGAGGGATCTGCTGGTGTGTGAGGATATGGTATGGCAGTTGTTGGCAGTGAGGGAGCCTAAAAGGGTAAAGGTGGGCAGGTTGGGGAGGGGGAGTGAAAAGGGAGGGGTGGTGCAGGGGCAGGAGAATTTTCCGGTTTATAATTGGATAGAGATCTGTGGGGGAGGGTTTAGGAAGATGCATATAATGCCTAAGGTTAGGGAAGTGGCATACAGATTTTTATTGGGTATATTGGCACCAAGGGCGGAATTATAAAGAATTGGGCTGGTAAGTACAAACGTATGTCAGAGGTGTGGGGATGAGGAGACAGCATATCATGCTGTCTACTTTTGTGAATCTTTAGAGGTGGTGAGGCTGTGGTTTGCAAGGGTGGTTGTATTGGTGGGAGGGGGGGCAGATTTCCCTCTTAAGGGCTTTAAGTTATGATGGGGGAGTACCGAGGGAGGTAGGAAGGGCAATCATGTATGTAGTCGCGTTTTTTTTGTACATATCGTGGGGAATGAGGGAGAGGGGTTGGGCCTGTAGGGTAAGAGCATTAGCGGGTCGCGTGTATCGGTCCATGTGTAGGAACAGGATATTATATGGAGGTAAATGGGCATCATGTTTTTCTGAGGGATATAGATCATTAACGGTAGCAAAATGATTACGGTGATTCGAAGTAGAGTTGGCACTGACTAGATTCTTTGTAGCATAGGAGTAGGTTGGGAGGGGGTAGATGTGTTTCATATGTTTCTAGGAGTCTAGCAGTATGGTACTGGGGGAGAGTGGAAGACTGTAGACAAATATACTCTGTTGTTGAGAGCTGGGGTAAAGACATCTGATGCGAAAAAGGAGCATAGGTATAGAAGGATGAAAGTGTGTATCAGGATGGACTATACTTACAATATAACGTGACGAATGACTTGTTCAAGGAAATAGAGTACGCCAGCAGGGGTTTTCGAAAGTGTTGAGCGGATGTGTTAATGTTTTTCAAATTTTCAAGTCTTGTTTCTTATAAGAACAATCTAGGCTGGTTCCTTTACTTAATTTATATTATATTGCTTCAATGTGTTGAAAAAAATGGATAATATACTGTTTTCTTTTCTATCAATATTGTTTAGTTTCAGTTGTTAAGGGGTGATATTCCCTAGTGCAAGGTTTACTTTTGTTTATATTCATATGACATATTAAATATATTATGGAATTATGTACGGGTAATGCATTATTTTATATGGGCATTGGCTTTATGGAAGGAAATGAACTGTTTTTTTATTATTGTAATGCACAATTCTTTTTATATAATGTTAGTTTTTGTGTTACTGTTATACAGTCATTGGCACTCTTGGGTTTTCTTTTGGGGATGATTGTAGGGTTTAGACTAAGTTGTCACGATATATTGTACTAGTGTGATTTACATTGTCATTATATTATTATGGATGTTTTCGAGTAGTGACAGGAGCCACCCTCCGTGGGCTTGCTGCTGAAATAACCTTGAATCTTGTGTGGAAAAGATTCTTCTAACTGACTTAGATCCATTCCTTACCCCAGTTTCTCTATTTCCTACTGTATCTGCAAGCTCTATAGTACTGCTAGTACTTGGAGTCTTCGGTCCTTCGGTACTAACTGTCCCAATAGGGACAGTTATAGTAGATTCTGTGATGCTACTTGTGAAAGGTTTAATAATTGTAACTTCAAGCTGTGGGGCACTGTTTGTTAGGGCGATTAGTTTTTAGTATAACATCTAATGTTTTCCTTTTACTGGGTTGGCTCAACACCTTAATGTCTTTGTATTATGTGATCTCATTTTATCAATGACTTTAGCTAGTGGAATCATTTGTCTTTGATATAGAGCGAGTTTCAAAGTGTCGGTGTTCAACATTTGTATAAATT
This sequence comes from Cherax destructor, assembly GCA_009830355.1. NCBI lineage: Eukaryota > Metazoa > Arthropoda > Malacostraca > Decapoda > Parastacidae > Cherax > Cherax destructor. The sequence continues at coordinate 6,450 of WNWK01051092.1, forward strand.
TTCTTTCATATACATATTATTTTCATATATATATAGCAGGGCTAGTCAACTACTGTGAGGAAAGGTCCACTTGGATAAGAACCAATGTATGCAAAGGTCCGAATACATTTTTTACATGCAATCAGGGTCCAGGGTCGCCAGACTTCCCAGCTCATATGAGGTTCTCTTCGAGGTATTGCTGAATCACACGGAACACGCTGGAGTCTACCTGGAGAGAATTCCAGGGGTCAACGCCCCCGCGGCCCGGTCTGTGACCAGGCCTCCTGTTGGACAAGAGCCTGATCAACCAGGCTGTTACTGCTGGCCGCACGCAGTCCAACGTACGAACCACAGCCAGGCTGATCAGGTACCGACTTGAGGTGCCTGTCCAGTGCCTGCTTGAAAACAGCCAGGGGTTTGTTGGTAATCCCCCTGATGTATGCTGGGAGGCAGTTGAACAATCTTGGGCCCTTGACACTTATTGTGTTGTCCCTCACGTGCTAGTGGCACCCCTGCTCTTCATTGGAGGGATGTTACATCGCCTGCCGAGTCTTTTGCTTTCGTAGGGAGTGATTTTTGTGTGCAAGTTTAGTACTAAGCCCTCGAGAATTTTCCATGTGTATATAATAATGTATCTCTCCCGCCTGCGTTCTAGAGAGTACAGGTTTAGGAACTTCAAGCGTTCCCAGTAGTTGAGGTGGTTTATCACACTTATGCATGCGGTGAAGGTTCTCTGCACATTTTCAAGGTCAGCAATTTCACCCGCCTTGAAAGGTGCAGTTAGTGTGCAGCAATATTCCAGCCTAGATAGGACAAGCGATCTGTAAAGTGTCAACATGGGCTTGGCATCCCTGGTTTTGAAGGTTCTCATTATCCATCCTGTCATTTTTCGAGCAGATGCAATTGCTACTTTGTTATGGTCTTTGAAGGTGAGATCCTCTGACATGATCACTCCCAGGTCTTTGACATTAGTTTTTCGCTCTATTGTGTGGTTGGAATTAGTTTTGTACTCCGATGAGATTTTAATTTCTTCGTTTTCCGTATCTTAGTAATTGAAATTTCTCATCATTGAACTTCATATTGTTTTCTGCAGCCCATTTAAATATTTGGTTGATGTCTGCTTGGAGTCTTGCAGTGTCTTCAACGGTGGACACTGTCATACAGATTCGGGTGTCATCTGCAAAGGAAGACACTGCACTGTGGCTTATATCCCTGTCAATGTCTGATATGAGGATGAGGAATAGGATGGGAGCAAGTATTGTGCCTTGTGGAACAGAGCTTTTCACAGTAGGTGCCTCAGACTTTACTCTGTTGACTACTACTCTTTGTGTTCTACATGTTAGGAAATTATAGATCCATCTACCAACTTTTCCTGTTATTCCTTTATCACGCATTTTGTGTGCTATTACACCATTGTCACACTTGTCAAAGGCTTTTGCAAAATCTGTGTATATAACATCTGCATTTTGTTTATCTTCTAGAGCATCCAGGACCTTGTCGTAGTGGTCCAGTAGTTGGGACAGACAGGAGCGGCCTGCTCTAAACCCATGCTGTCCTGGGTTGTGCAATTGATGGGTATCAAGATGCGTGGCGATCTTGCTTCTTCGAACCCTTTCAAAGATTTTTATGATATGGGACGTTAGCACAATTGGTCTGTAGTTCTTTGCTATTGCTTTACTGCCCCCTTTGGGGAGCGGGGCTTTGTCTGTTGTTTTTAGTAGCTGCGGGACGATCCCAGTGTCCATGCTCCCTCTCCATAGGATGTTAAAAGCATGTGATAGGGGCTTCTTGCAGTTCTTGATGAAAACACAGTTCCATGAGTCTGGAGTGCATGGGCATGTCATTTATTGCCTTTTCGAAGTCATTTGGCGTCGTGGTGATGTCAGAAAGGCATGCGTCTGTCAAGTTCTGTGGCACTCTCATAAAAAATCATTTAGGTTTTCGATTTTCAGTCTGGTTAGTGGCTCGCTAAAAACTGAGTCATACTGTGATTTAAGTAACTCACTCATTTCCTTGCTGTCATCTGTGTAGGACCTATCCCATTTAAGTAGGGGCCCAATACTGGTTGTTGTCGACTTTGATTTTGCATAGGAAAAAAAATACTTAGGGTTTCTTTCAATTTCATTTATGGCTTTTAGTTCTTCCCGTGTCTCTTGATTCCTGTAAGATTCCTTTAGTTTTAATTCGATGTTTGCTATTTCTCTGACTAGTGTCTCCCTACGTATTTCAGAGATATTGGCCTCCTGTAGATGCTCAGTTATTCTTTGCCTTCGCCTGTATAGGGAGCGCCTCTTGTCTTTCTAGTTTGCATCTTCTCCTCCTTTTCCTTAAGGGAATTTGCCTTGAGCAAACCTCAAGTACCACAGAGTTAATTTGTTCGAGACATAGGTTGGGATCCGTGATGCTTAGGCAATCTTCCCAGTTTATATTATTTAGGACTTGGTTTACTTGGTCCCACCTTATGTTTTTGTTATTGAAGTTGAATTTGGAGAAAGCTCCCTCGCGGCTGATCACATTGTGTTGATCTGGGGCTCCCCGCATGCATGTCTGGACCTCTATTATGTTGTGATCAGAGTATATTGTTTTTGATATGATGACATTTCGTATCAGATCATCATTGTTGGTGAAGATGAGGTCAAGCGTATTCTCTAATCTTGTGGGCTCTACTATTTGCTGGTTTAAGGTGAACTTGGTGCAGAGATTTAAAAGTTCATGCATGTGTGAATTTTCATCTGAGCTGCCTCCTGGTGTTATCTCTGCTACCACATTGTTTGCAATGTTCCTCCATTTTAGGTGCCTGAGGTTGAAATCCCCCAGTAGCAAGATGTTGGGGGCAGGAGCTGGAAGATTTTCCAGACAGTGGTCAATTTTCAGAAGCTGTTCCTGGAATTGTTGGGACGTTGCATCCGGGGGCTTGTAGACAACCACGATGACCAGGTTTTGATTCTCGACCTTTATTGCTAATACTTCAACTACATCATTTGAGGCATTTAGTAGTTCTGAACATATAAGTGACTCTGTGATATACAGGCCAACCCCCCCTTTTTGCCTGTTCACTCTGTCACACCTGTATTGGTTGTAGCCCGGGATCCATATTTCATTGTCCAAGTGATCTCTTATGTGGGTCTCTGTGAAAGCCGCAAACATAGCATTTGACTCTGTAAGCAGTCCACGAATGTAAGGTACCTTGTTGTTTGTTGCTGGCTTTAGACCCTGTATATTAGCAAAGATGAATGCAGTTGGATTGGTGGTATTGGTGGTATGTTTTTTTTTTTTTCCTGGCTCTAATATCTGTTGTAATGGAGTGGAGGCCACTGACTGTGATTCCACTCCAGAAATGATTGCAGTTGGTGTACAATTTGTCATTTCCTGCCAGGTTTTTTTTCCTTCCTGGCACTAAAAAACCTCTCTCTCCGGAGTGGCTGTGGCTACCCTGATTTTGCCATGGTCTGGATGTTCTGTGTCGCCTCGTACCCTTTAGGTGGTATGCCTGGCAATATAAGTTATAGCACTGTCTTTCCTGTATTGATGTGTGGCACATTTCAGGGTGGAAAAACTTACAGGAAGGGAGGTTACATTTGCCTGTTTTCATATGGGAACGGCATTTTTTGGGGTGATCATAATTGCATGTCCCATCTGATTTCCCAGATTTTCCATGCCTGCAGATACCAAGTGCATAATATTCACATATGCCTGGTTTCCGTTTGCCCTGGTTTTTTGTGACTGTGTTCGCCATTGGTGGGCGTGTTCCTGTCTCGTGTCTGTTTTGGTTACTAGTGCTAACAATGGAGCCTTCAACTGTTTCCGGTAATTTATCTTCAGTGTTTTCCTGGGCATCCCCTTGTTTACTATCTACCGTGTTATTGCTAGTTTGTAACACTGTTTTGTGTGTGTCCTTATCTACACCTGTTACCCCATCATTTATTTCACTAGAGCTATTGTCCCTCTTCAGGTCACCATCATTTATTTCTCCATTCTTAAATTTACTGGCTACCATTTCAACATCTGTACCAGGGGCGGTAGCACCATCTGGCCCTGAATTTGTACTTTCCCAACTGTTATAGAAAGCTGTCATGTTTTTTATGAAGTCCGATTTGGTGTTGTCATCTTTTAATATCGATGTGATTTTATTCCATAGTTCGGTCTCATTTGGACATACCCAAAAACACTTCCCTTGTTTAATATCTCGGGTAGTAGTCTTGAATGTCTACACAAGGGGCGTGGCAGCATTTACCACAAAAGTTGCATGTAATCCATGCAGAGGAACGTTTGCTTGTTTGCATACTACAGAGGGTTTCATGATTGATTTTGTTGGTTGCTTTACTGTATATTCTACTAATAGGTTCCCTGAAGTGGTGATCTGTCTATTTGTATCGTATCTATTTTATTTGCATGTGTAAGTGTTTGGACAATCTTACCTCATAAAAGTTATTCTTGTTATTGTTTGGGTGTTTGATAAGGTCCCCTAAAACTCCGTCCGCTATTGAATCCGGACAGGATACCAGTTTTGAATACATCAATGGTTCCTATTTCTGGATCTGACGAGATCAGTGTCACTTATTTAATGAATCCTGTAGATTGTTTGGGTTACGCGAGACAGATCACTGGAAGATGATTAAACAGAGTAATAATGATCAGTATGGTACAAAAGTATAGTTGCGTGTTGAGATAAAAACCGGTCTTTCTGGCAGCTCCTACTGTACAGGCGGCCGTACCTCTGGCACCCTGTTTACTCTGGCACCTGTTTCTGACGTAAACCTCACCCCGGTTTAACACCTGGGTTTCTGCACTTATGGTTCACTTACTGGTTTAGTTTTTGTTTTTACTACACCACAACACTGCTGGTTTTCTATGATGACTGGAAGATATACGGACTTATGTTGGGATAAGTATGTCTTCCTCCCACACACATCTCCAACAGTCAGAGGACGCACACATGTAACCCCTGGAAGGGGAGATGAGTCGATGCACAGGACCCCCCCGGCAATGAATGATGAGGTAGTCATGTTACAGGCACCAGCAAGAGCACTGATTTAACCAAAGTACCTGTTAAGGTTATAGGTGTTACAGAAAGAACTAAGTCAGGTGAGCCCTCCTCGGGAGAGCATTTGATCTGCCGACCTTCCTCAAAGTACAACAAACTTGCAGGAAAAAAAAGAGCATCTTGAACAGGGTGCTGACAAGTTTAATAAATATATGTAGTCAAGATGATGCTCCTGAGTGGTTTGATGATGTCAAAATGCATCAACAATCTCCAAATTTTGCCATTTGTGAGAAAGAAGCCAATGACTCTTGTTTAAAAGGCCCTTTGGGAAATTGCCCAATTGCCGGAAAATGCTTAGAAATAAAGGTTCTGAAGATAAGCATGTACAAACTATGCTATTTGCTCTATGTCTGCACACTGTAGGCAAAGCAAATAGTCTTACCATCTTATGAACAAGAGATTGAAAACTCACTACAATGGATAGATTACAATTTTTCATGGAACATTGCTTTATTAGGGAAACGGTTTCCTGACTTACATTTTATTAGTGCAACCAAGAATATTGATGTCATCTGTTTGCAGGGAAAGTAGACTGAAAGAAGGAGTACCACCAAAGTTGTCTGGGTATGCAGCTTATAACTTAAGGTCAACCAACTGTTTGGGGATGTATGTCAGAAAGAACTTGCCACATTCACTCCACCCTGCAGAGTCGATAAACATGGTATCAGGTGTCAGATATACGCAGGCGACTTTTCCATAAACATCTTTAACCTTATGCCCCAGCAAACCAGCTTGACCTGATGCTTACCAGATCGCATCAATAGTGAACCACCCTCATACTTGAGATTTTAATCAGACATAAGAATATTGGGGGGTCTATAACAAAAAACCAATGGAACTAAACTAGTGAAATTTCTAAATGAGCATGATAATGTTCGTATTGTAGGCACTATTGAGCCCACTCAATATATGGAGGCATACTAGATCTGTGCCTTGGGTTTAAACATATATACGATGCATGACTCTGTCATAGTTGATGATCTTCATCTGATCACTTCCCAAGACTCACAACTGTCAATCTTGATCATATCTCAAGCAACCAAGGAGCTAAATACAGAAGGAGGAAACTTATTCTCAACCCAGAACACAGAGAAACTTTTTTAACCACGATCAATGGATAAAGATTTTAAC
>WNWK01051093.1:0-12602 GCA_009830355.1 Cherax destructor
CAGGGTTCTGAGGCTCACCCCCAAAACCCCAAAAAAAAAACAAGAAATCTACGAAGGAAAAAAAAACAAATGTTTACCGGGGAGGGTTTTCCCGCTGCCCCCTTTTGGGGGCCTTTTTTGCCAATTTTCCCCCTTCCATATCTCAAAAATTTGATAAAAAAAATTTTTTTTTGGGGAAAAAAAACAATCAAAAAAATAATCTTAACATTTTGAAAAAAATTTTTTTTTTTTTTTTTTTTTTTAATTTTTTCCCCCGACATAGAATGACAGTTTCAAAAAGGGGTTCCAAAAAGTAAAAGGTTAAAAAAGGGGGCCCCGGGGATTTTTTTGTCACAACTAAGCTTAGATGCCATAGTCAATGAGAGCCAACTGAAACAAAGAGAAAACCCAGAGAGAGAACGAATAGGGAGTTCAAACAAAGAAAAAAACACAAACTGAACAGGTAGGGGGATCATTTGGTCAGGCAAAATAAATGCGTTTTAAAACGTGTCCACTTTTAGTTCATTCAATAATTTTGTAAGAGTTTAAATTTTTTACCTGAAAAAAATTTTTTTTTTTTTCCCCCCCTTGTTCCCTTTTTCAAACTTTTTTTTTAAAAAAGTGTTTTTTTTTAAAAATCCCTTTTATAAGTTTTTTTTGGGGTCTAAAAGGATTTATTTTTTTTTACAACAGTGACCCCGTTTGGGTTTTTTTTCATTTTGTTTCGTAAGTTTTTTACGATTTCAGAATCAAAGCCGCTCTTTTTTCGTAACGTATTAGCCCTTTGTCCGCGGGCCCGCGCCTGCGTGGGACGCAGGACGCCCCATGAAGCGTTTTTTCCATTGAGAGAACATTACCTACGTTTTTTTTAAAAATTTCACTACATTTGGTGTTTTTTTGGTGCTTTTTTTTATTGTCACTTTTTAAAAAATCACCATGGGTCCAAAGAAGCTTCCTAGTGGACCCCGGGGGGGATTCATGCAGTGAGTGAGGATTCATTTCAGTGAGTGGGAGGGATGGGTTTTTTTTAGCAGGCATGCAGGGAGAGCAGGGGGGCAGGGGGTTTAGCAGGCATGCAGGGGGTGTAGCATTCAGAGGAGTTTAAAAATTCATGGGGAGTTTTTCATTTTGCAATGAGTGAGCATTCATGCAGGAGTGAGCAGGATGCAGGAGTTTAGAGGGGATGCAGGGTTTAGCACCCTGGGGGAAGCAGGCATGCAGGAGTGGATTTTGCAGGGGGTTTAGCATTCAAGGAGTTTAGTTATGGTGAGTGTAGATTATGCAGGGAGGTAGCAGACATGCAGGAGTTTAGCAGGCGCAGGGGGTTTAGCATTCGCAGGAGTTTAGCAGGCATGCAGGGAGTGTGCATTCATGCAGGGGGTTTAGCATTTATGGGGGGTTTTTTATTGATGCAGGGGGTTTTGCATTGATGGGGGGTTTTTTATTAGGGGGGTTTACTTTATGGGGGTTTTTGCATTGATGCAGGGAGTGTAGCATTGATGCAGGGGGATAGCATTGATGCAGGGAGGGGCATTGACAGGGAGGAGTTTGGGGGATTGGGAGCATTGATGGGGAGGTAGCATTGATGCAGGGGGGTAGCATTGATGCAGGAGTGTAGCATTAGCAGGGGGTGTAGCATTGATGCAGGGAGTGTAGATTGATGCAGGGGGGGAGCAATGCAGGGGGGTGGGAGGCATGGGGGAGTGAGCAGGATGCAGGGAGTGTAGCAGGAGCAGGGGGGTAGCAGGGGGGGGGATTCCACCGAGAGGTGAAAAAATTTTTTCCCCCAAAAAATGTTTAATTGTGATGAAACAGGCCTTTTTGGAAGAAAATGCCCAAGAGGACCTTCATTACTCATTACCCTATCTTCCAGATGCCTAACCCCCTTTTAAAAAAAGTAAATGTATATATTATTATTTTTTTAAATTTTTTTGGGTTTAATATTTTTTTGTGGAACGGATTAAATTTTATTTACTTTTTTCTTATGGGAAAAAATGGTTCGAATTTGAAAATTTGTTAAGTAAAGCTCCTGGGAAAGGATTAATTACATACCGGGGTCCACCCGGGGGGGTTTTTTTAGGGAAAAAATTGCTTAATGGCAATTGGGAAAGCATTCTGGAAAAAAAAAATAACGAAAACCGGGGGCCCCTGTCCCTGGACCCCTTTAAAAACGTCTCCCTTGGGGAACGGGGGAATTTTAAAATCGTCCACTTTTTCGGCAAAAAATTTACTTAAAATCATCCATTTGAAAATTCCCGGTGGTTTTAACGTCCCCGGGCCCCCCCGCTGCCCGGGGGACATAAAAAAAAATTAACGCCAGTGTGTTGTTTACCAAAAAGGGGGGCCCCCCCCATGATTCATCCATACTTTTTTTTCATTATTCCATTCTTTTAGTGGTTGCAAAGCTGAATAAAACCACCATGGACCCAAAGTCTTCCCCCCAGGCAGGGTTTTCCCCCCGGGAAAATGTCTTCCCCACAAAAAAATCGGCCGGGGTCTTCCCCAAGGGGTGCTTCCCCACAAGGGGGGGGTCTTCCCCCCGGGTTGTACCCCCAACCACCAGGTGCCCACAAGAAAAGGGGCCTTCCCCCACCAGGCGGGGTCTTCCCCACACCGGGCAATGTCTTCCCCCCCCGGGCAATGTTTTCCCCACACCGGGCGGGTCTTCCACCGGGCAATGTTTTCCCCACACCAGGGGGGGTTACCCCCCAAAATGCAATGTTTTCCCCGGGCGGGGTCCCCCAAACCCCGGTGTTTTCCCCCACCGGGGCGGGGCCCCCAACCCCGGGTGTTTTCCCCCACACCGGGAAAATGTCTTCCCCACCCGGGCGGGGGTCTTCCCCACCCGGGCAAATGTCTTCCCCAAACCCCGGGGGTTCTTCCCCCAAGGTGTCTTCCCCACACCAGGCAGGGTTTTCCCCCCACCCAACAATGTCCCCCCAGGGGGGGGGGGTTTTCCCACACCGGGCAATGTATTTCCCCCACACCGGGCCGGGGGTCTTCGGGTTTATTTCGGACCCCCCAAAAAATACCTTGCAACAGAAACACAAAAATACACTTACATAAATGTTGGTTTTGGGATTCAAAAACCAGGGACCATTTATTTGGGGAAGTCTAGGAAAATTCTTTCCCAAAATAGTAACTCTTATAACCCTCCCCCCCTTGTCTTCCCACATCAACAATTTCAAAAAAGGTAAGTGTCAAGTTATTACTGTTTTATACTTCATGTCTCTTGTTTCGGGTAGATAAATGTACTTTTTTAAAAAAAAAAAAAATTTTTTTAAATATTTTTGGATGTCTAAAAACGATTAATTTGATTTACATTATTTCTTAGGGGGAAAATGTTTTGAAAATCGTCCATTTTGAAAATAGACGGGCCTAAACGGATTAATCACGATTTTCAAGGGTCCACGATAATAATATTACCTCACAATAAAATATTTTCTTGGTACAAGTTTAAATTTAGTACAGAAAAACAAACAGCAACACCCCCATTCAAAAAAACCCCTATCTTTAGGTTGGATATTATTATTATTATTATCATAAAGAAGTGCAAAACCCACAAGGGTTGTGAAGAGCTATATATAAAAGGCATAAAAGGAATATTTTTCTATTAGTTACCCCTCAGTGTTTGCTAGAAAAACGAAATTTTTCACACCCCTACAAAGGTTTGGGAAATTAATCTCATATTTGTTTTTATTTTTGGGTTTTGTATCATGTTTATATGCTATGTAGCTTGTTTCTTAAATAATTTTGATGAAATTCATAGATGGTTAATGAAAATGTCTATATTAACGAAAATAAGACATTTAATGTCCCCAAATATTATTATTAGAAACGTATAATATTTTCCCCCGCCCGGAAACCCCCTCCAAAATAAAAACACATGTTTATATTATATCTTCTATAAAACAAATATTATAAAAGCATGTTTATATGCTTTGTAACATGTTTCATAAATTTTGAAGAAAATATCATAGATGGATTAATGAAAATGTCTATATTAACGTAAAATAAGCATTTAATGTGCCCAAGAAAGTTTTTTAGTTTTACGTAATTTTTTCCCCCCCGGCAACCACCCTCCATAGCATTTAAACAGATGCTATATGCTTTGTAACATTTTTTCTTATATAATTTTAAAAAATATCATAGAGGATTTGAAAATTCTATTTGATGAAAATAGGACATTTAATGTGCCCAAAAGTGATTATTACATAATAGAGATGTCTCACGGAAAATGTAAAAAAACCAGTGGCACGCACCGTATTTAAAAGACCTCGCCATATAAAAATTTTTGGTCATTTTTGAACTCGCCGTATGAACAAAACCCCATGGTGAAATGCCAAAAACGGGGCCCTACTGTACTTAATAATCAGAATTTTAAATACACATTGTAACCTTGAAAAGCAATTTTTATCTTTAAAATTCACATAGTCTTAACCCTTTTCACTGTTTGGTGAATTTTCGTCTTACGAGCCAATATTTCGGACGTGTTAAACCATAAATTCTAGCGGCCCCCAAATCAAGCAGGAGAAAGCTGGTACCAATGTAAAGAATGGGTCTGTGTGGTCAGTGTTCGCAGTATAAAAAAAATTTGGGGAGCCAGTGGTGCATTGTAGGAACCCCTTTCAGTAGTCCTTGTTCAGCATGCCCAGCGGTAAAATTATCTGACTCTTGGTGCATCTGGGACTGTTCTCTTCCCCAATGATAGCTCTAAAAAGATGGAAGTGTCTCTGAAGATAAATTTCATGGTTTCAGGGTTTGTGAGAAAACAATGCCAGGATACCAGAAGGAAGGAAGAAAGAAAAAAAGTAAGGGAAAGGAAGGGGGAAAAGATGGGGAGGAAGGGAAAGGGAAAAAAAGAAGAGATGAGAGGAAGAAGGAAGGGGGAAAAAGAGATGAGAGGAAGGAAGGAAGGAAAAAAGAGATGAGAGGAAAGGGAAAGGGAAAAAAGAAGTAAGGGGAGGAAAGGAAGAAGGAAGGAATTAAGAAAGAAAGAAAAGAGAAAGGAAGGAAGGAAAGATGAGAGGAAAGAAGGAACAAAGAAATAAGAAAGGAAGGAATGAAGGAAGAAAGGAAGGCAGGAAAGGGAAAAGATGAGAGGAAGGAAGGAAGGAAAAATATGTAAGAAAAAAAGGGAAAGGGAGAAAAAAGGAAGGGAAAGAAGGAAGAAAGGAAGCTAGGAAGGTAGGTATGAATGAAAGGAAGGAGGTTGTGGAGAAGAAGACATGGGTCCCCTTGTGTTGACAGGTTGACAGCAGTGAGGGTGGTGAGTAATGGTATAATATGCCATTTTGACAGCTGCCTTACTCCTGACTCAGCAAATTTAGATGTCCCCACCTACACACACACATATTTGAACTTTGAAGTGCTAATTGCAGTTGATGGAAAGTGTCTAGTAATAAACAATTTTTTTATTGTTGGTTGGTGTAAAATGTTTTGTAAACAATATAATGATACTAATGTTTGTGCGATTATTGTGTTGCATACAACGAGTAGTATACAGTGGACCCCGCCTAATGAGCAAAATTGTTTCAGAAGTTTGCCAAGTGCCATGAATTTACCCTTAAGAAAAATGGGTAGGTTAGTCCATTTCGCATCCCTGTGTCACACTTACACATTATGCTATACACTGTACGATATCCGGTGTTCAAGAAGGGTAACGAACACCCCGGAAATCGTACAATTATGTAAGTATAATATTGTAAGAGCTTGTGAAGTGTATTTTTGGGGTCTGAAATAGACTAACCTTACGTGATACATTATTCCCTTAAGGGAGTAAATTGCCAGTAATGGCACTTGAGCAGGCTTGAATGAAGTTTTTACGTTACTCAGGGGTCCTATGTACAGTGGTCCTCAGTTTTCAGGCATCTCCAAACTCGAACATTTATGTAAGTGTATTTTCGTAAGTGCCGGGCAGCATGTATTTTTGGGGTCTGAAATAGACTAACTTATTGACATTATTTTTGCTGAAGTAAATTCGCTGGTAATGGCACATTAGCAGCATTCTGGAATTCATTTTGGCAAAACCGAGGGACCACTGTATATGCATTGCACCTTACGTAAAAATAAAATAAGAAAAACAAGAAACCTACGAAAGGAAGTAAACCAAAGTTTACCGGGAGCGGCATTCGCCGCTGTTGCCATACACGGCCTTATTTCCACAACTTTATGCCCACTATCTTATAATCGTGTCTTAATAGCTTTATACTTCGTTAATACTTTAGTTCATTATGTTTATTAGTTTTTACACTCTACTTAACCAACATAAATTAACTACACACTTATCCAAACATCCCCTTATTACTGATATCATTACTGGAACTCAACACAATATGTCTACCTGAGTCTAACGGGAGAGAATTCCAGGGGTCAACGCCCCGCGGCCCGGTCTGTGACCAGGCCTCCTGTTGGACCAGAGCCTGATCAACCAGGCTGTTACTGCTGGCCGCACGCAGTCCAACGTACGAACCACAGCCCGGCTGATCAGGTACCGACTTGAGGTGCCTGTCCAGTGCCTGCTTGAAGACAGCCAGGGGCTTGTTGGTAATCCCCTTGATGTATGCTGGGAGGCAGTTGAACAATCTTGGGCCCTCACACTTATTGTGTTGTCCCTCAACGTGCTAGTGGCACCCCTGCTCTTCATTGGGGGGATGTTACATTGCCTGCCGAGTCTTTTGCTTTCGTACGGAGTGATTTTTGTGTGCAAGTTTGGTACTAAGCCCTCGAGAATTTTCCATGTGTATATAATAATGTATCTCTCCCGCCTGCGTTCTAGAGAGTACAGGTTTAGGAACTTCAAGCGTTCCCAGTAGTTGAGGTGGTTTATCGCACTTATGCGTGCGGTGAAGGTTCTCTGCACATTTTCAAGGTCAGCAATTTCACCCGCCTTGAAAGGTGCAGTTAGTGTGCAGCAATATTCCAGCCTAGATAGAACAAGCGATCTGTAAGTGTCAACATGGGCTTGGCATCCTGGTTTTGAAGGTTCTCATTATCCATCCTGTCATTTTTCGAGCAGATGCAATTGCTACATTGTTATGGTCCTTGAAGGTGAGATCCTCTGACATGATCACTCCCAGGTCTTTGACAATAGTTTTTCGCTCTATTGTGTGGTTGGAATTAGTTTTGTACTCCGATGAGATTTTAATTTCTTCACGTTTTCCGTATCTGAGTAATTGAAATTTTTCATCATTGAACTTCATATTGTTTTCTGCAGCCCATTTAAAGATTTGGTTTATGTCTGCTTGGAGTCTTGCAGTGTCTTCAACGGTGGACACTGTCATACAAATTCGGGTGTCATCTGCAAAGGAAGACACAGCACTGTGGCTTATATTCCTGTCAATGTTTGATATGAGGATGAGGAATAGGATGGGAGCAAGTACTGTGCCTTGTGGAACAGAGCTTTTCACAGTAGCTGCCTCAGACTTTACTCTGTTGACTACTACTCTTTGTGTTCTACATGTTAGGAAATTATAGATCCATCTACCAACTTTTCCTGTTATTCCTTTATCACGCATTTTGTGTGCTATTACACCATGGTCACACTTGTCAAAGGCTTTTGCAAAATCTGTGTATATAACATCTGCATTCTGTTTATCTTCTAGAGCATCCAGGACCTTGTCGTAGTGGTCCAGTAGTTGGGACAGACAGGAGCGGCCTGCTCTAAACCCGTGCTGTCCTGGGTTGTGCAATTGATGGGTATCAAGATGGGTGGCGATCTTGCTTCTTAGAACCCTTTCAAAGATTTTTATGATATGGGACGTTAGCGCAATTGGTCTGTAGTTCTTTGCTATTGCTTTACTGCCCCCTTTGTGGAGCGGGGCTATGTCTGTTGTTTTTAGTAGCTGCGGGACGATCCCAGTGTCCATGCTCCCTCTCCATAGGATGTTAAAAGCATGTGATAGGGGCTTCTTGCATTCTTGATGAACACGGAGTTCCATGAGTCTGGGCCTGGAGCGGAGTGCATGGGCATGTCATTTATTGCCTTTTCGAAGTCATTTGGCGTCGTGATGATGTCAGAAAGGCATGCGTCTGTCAAGTTCTGTGGCACTCTCATAAAAAAATCATTTAGGTTTTCGATTTTCAGTCTGGTTAGTGGCTCGCTAAAGACTGAGTCATACTGGGTTTTAAGTAACTCACTCATTTCCTTGCTGTCATCTGTGTAGGACTGATCCGGTTTAAGTAGGGCCCAATACTGGTTGTTGTTCTCGACTTTGATTTTGCATAGGAAAAGAAATACAGTGGTACTCGAGTTACGATATTTTTCGTTCGAGAATGCTGTTCAAGTGCCATTACCAAACAAATTTATCCTCATAAGGAATGATGTAAAATAGACTAGTCCTTTTAGACCCCCAAAATTACACTTACAAAAGCATTTAAAAAAATAAACTTACATAAAAGGGTGAGTTTGGGGACCATCGTAAGTCGGGGTACCACTGTACTTAGGGTTTCTTTCAATTTCATTTATGGCTCTTAGTTCTTCCCGTGTCTCTTGATTCCTATAAGATTCCTTTAGTTTTAATTCGATGTTTGCTATTTCTCTGACTAGTGTCTCCCTACGTATTTCAGAGATATTGGCCTCCTGTAGCTGCTCCGTTATTCTTTGCCTTCGCCTGTATAGGAGCGCCTCTCTTTCTAGTTTGCATCTTCTCCTCCTTTCCTTAAGGGAAATTGCCTTGAGCAAACCTCAAGTACCACAGAGTTAATTTGTTCTAGACATAGGTTGGGATCCGTGATGCTTAGGCAATCTTCCCAGTTTATATCATTTAGGACTTGGTTTACTTGGTCCCACCTTATGTTTTTGTTATTGAAGTTGAATTTGGAGAAAGCTCCCTCACGGCTGATCACATTTTGTTGATCTGGGGCTCCCCGCATGCATGTCTGGACCTCTATTATGTTGTGATCTGAGTATATTGTTTTTGATATGATGACATTTCGTATCAGATCATCATTGTTGGGGAAGATGAGGTCCAGCGTATTCTCTAATCTTGTGGGCTCTACTATTTGCTGGTTTAAGGTGAACTTGGTGCAGAGATTTAAAAGTTCATGCATGTGTGAATTTTCATCTGAGCTGCCTCCTGGTGTTATCTCTGCTACCACATTGTTTGCAATGTTCCTCCATTTTAGGTGCCTGAGGTTGAAATCCCCCAGTAGCAAGATGTTGGGGCAGGAGCTGGAAGATTTTCCAGACAGTGGTCAATTTTCAGAAGCTGTTCCTGGAATTGTTGGGACGTTGCATCCGGGGGCTTGTAGACAACCACGATGACCAGTTTTTGATTCTCGACTTTTATTGCTAATACTTCAACTACATCATTTGAGGCATTTAGTAGTTCTGAACATATAAGTGACTCTGTGATATACAGGCCAACCCCCCCTTTTTGCCTGTTCACTCTGTCACACCTGTATAGGTTGTAGCCCGGGATCCATATTTCATTGTCCAATTGATCTCTTATGTGGGTCTCTGTGAAAGCCGCAAACATAGCATTTGACTCTGTAAGCAGTCCACGAATGTAAGGTACCTTGTTGTTTGTTGCTGGCTTTAGACCCTGTATATTATCAAAGATGAATGTAGTTGGATTGGTGGTATTGGTGGTATGGAGGGGGTCTTTCTTTCCTGGCTCTAATATCTGTTGTAATGGAGTGGAGGCCACTGACTGTGATTCCACTCCAGAAATGATTGCAGTTGGTGTACAATTTCTGTCATTTCCTGCCAGCTTTTTTTCCTTCCTGGCACTAAAAAACCTCTCTCTCCGGAGTGGCTGTGGCTACCCTGATTTTGCCATGGTCTGGATGTTCTGTGTCGCCTCGCACCTTTAGGTGGTATGCCTGGCAATATAAATTATAGCACTGTCTTTCCTGAATTGATGTGTGGCACATTTCAGGGTGGAAAACTTACAGGACGGGAGGTTGCATTTGCCTGTTTTCATATGGGAACGGCATTTTCTGGGGTGATCATAATTGCATGTCCCATCTGATTTCCCAGATTTTCCATGCCTGCAGATACCAAGTGCATAATATTCACATAGGCCTGGTTTCCGTTTGCCCTGTTTTTTGTGACTGTGTTCCCTCATTGGTGGGTGTGTTCCTGTCTCATGTCTGTCTTCGTTACTATTGCTAACAATGGAGCCTTCAACTGTTTCCGGTAATTTATCTTCAGTATTTCCCTGGGCATCCCCTTGTTTACTATCTACCGTGGTATTGCTAGTTTGTACCACTGTTTTGTGTGTGTCCTTGTCTACACCTGTTTCCGTCATTTATTTCACTAGAGCTACTGTCCCTCTTCAGGTCACCATCATTTATTTCTCCATTCTTAAATATACTGGTTATCATTTCAACATCTGTACCAGGGCGGTAGCACCATCTGGCCCTGATTTTTCTGTCCCAACTGTTATAGAAAGCTGTCATGTTTTTTATGAAGTCCGATTTGGTGTTGTCATCTTTTAATATCGATGTGGTTTTATTCCACAGTTCGGTCTCATTTGGACATACCCAAAAACACTTCCCTTGTTTAATATCTCAGGTGGTAGAGTCTTGAATGCCTACACAAGGGGCGTGGCAGCATTTACCACAAAAGATGCATGTAATCCATGCAGAGGAACGTTTGCTTGTTTGGTTGCATATTACACAGGGTTTCATGATTGATTTTTGTTGGTTGCTTTACTGTATATTCTACTAATAGGTTCCCTGAAGTGGTGATCCGTCTATTTGTATCGTATCTATTTTATTTGCATGTGTAAGTGTTGGACAATCTTACCTCGTAAAAGTTATTCTTACTGTTATTGTTTGGGTGTTTTATAAGGTCCCCTAAAACTCTGTCCGCTTATTGAATCCGGACTCGGATACCAGTTTTGAATCCAGTCAATGGTTCCCTTATTTCTTGGATCTGACGAGATCCAGTGTCACTTATTTAATGAATCCTGTAGGGATTGTCTGGGTTACGCTAGACAGATCACTGGAAGATGTGAGAAAATATGTTGGTAAATTTTACAGGTAGTGTCCTGAATTAACATTTCACCCCATAATTGTGAAGAAACAATTTACACTTAGTGATAATATTGTATCTCAGAGTCAAGTGGGACTTACCCCCTTAACCCTTTGGGGGTCGCAAGGCCCTCTCCGAAACTCGTTCTCAGGGTCCCAAATTTTTCAGAAAAAAAAATTATTTTTTCTTATGAAGTGATAGAGAATCTTTTCCCGATCATAATGCCACCAAAATTGTGAAATTTGATGGAAAACTAATGGAATTATTCTCTCGCGAAGTTAGCGGTATCAATGACATTTACGCATCGGCGATTTCGCCCACTTTGAGCCCTATTTTCGGCAAATTCCAATGTTTCAGTCTACTAAAATTATAGCTATTTCACTAGAATTCCATTTGTTCTATCAATTGAGTATAAGAAACCACCACTTTACCGATTTGAACTACCTAAAAAGGTGGTCAGAAATTTTCAATTTTGCCAATTTCACACAAATTTCAAAAGATGCTAATTTCAAAATAGGGTACAGAATAAACCAGACAGACATTCCTGGCACTAAAATAACATTTTATCTGTTCATTAGTCACGTCTCCAGGCCCCTCTTACATTACTTTTGCTTTCCATTTTGAATTTTTATTCTCACAAAAAATAGAAGATTTACTGTTATGTATACAACTGCATCATTATAAAAATGGTATAAATAATATCAGCACACTTGTGCAAGAATATTAGACTACCCAGTTGATGTGTATTGGACGCATGGGGTGATTTGTTTACTCTTGAACATCAGCAAAATCGAACATTTTCGCACTTTGCGCTCAGTTTCAAGGTACTTGTCATCGTAAAACCAGTCAAAATTATCTATATTTCTGTAATATATCATCCATTCTATCGAATGAGACTAAGAAAACGAGTATACAAGCATAAATACTATACGAAAATAGACTGCAAAGTCGCTGTTTTAAACCAAAACAGAGTTTTTTTTCCTCACTATGCACTGTGTGGTGCAGGATTTTTTTTATACTGTGCACACTGACTGCACAGACCCATTCTCTCACATCTAGGCCTACCAGCCTGTTTCCACTTGATTTGGGGGCGCTAGAATTTAGGCGTACTAGTACGACGAAAACCCTGGTGCGTAAGCCGTACTAGTACGGCCAAAACCCCGAAAGGGTTAACTGTCCAAATGTATATCTACGTCCTTACCGCTAGTGCTCCAAACGTAGATCTACGTTTTATTTTTCCTGCCTCCAAATTTGGCATGATTGGCCTGAGATGCCTGGTCAGCATAGAATGGGTCTTAATACTCGGTGTGCGCAGTATTAAAAAATCTGGGACCACTTAGTACCTTGTGGGAGCACCAGTTCAATTGAGCGCCAGCTAGAGCAAGGAGTGTGGCAAACACCAGGGATTCACTGATTTTTTTTTTTATTAACACATAGGCTGTTTCCCACCAAGGCAGGGTGGCCTGACAAAGAAAAATTTTCATCATCATTCACTCCATCACTGTCTTGCCAGAGAATTGCTTACACTACAGCTACAAAACTGCAACATTAACACCCCTCCTTCAGACTGCCAGCACTGTACTTCCCATCTCCAGGAATCAAGTCCGGCCTGCTGGTTTCCTGAAACCCTTCATAAATGTTA
>WNWK01051094.1:0-12602 GCA_009830355.1 Cherax destructor
CCACTGCGGTGTCGGGGTGATTATCCTTGCCATTAATAGGAGTACACCCGCTCTTGCACATCACTATGTGGTGTCGGCCTTTATTGCATTGGTGACAATTATTCAGTCTGGCCTGGCAATCCCTTACATTATGGTTACCCAGACATCGAATGCACGGTCAAGTTCCTCCACCTCGCTTCGCGTCCCACGAATTATAAGTAACGCAAAGTTTAGAGATATGGGTTCCTTACAGAAGAGATGATCTCTCTTCTCCTGGCTCGACAGTTTACCCCCGGTTACCCTTATTGGGGTGTTTATTCTTCCTGTCCTGTTGTGACGAACCATTACTACTGATCCCTGTCACTTGATAGGTGCCAACATAACCCCTTTTATTGGATGGGTTGTAACTATTACTATTGGGATAATTTTTCCCTTTGTGGAACTTAACTGATGACTCACCGTCATTGTGACCTGTATTCTTAAAGGTAGTGGGCTGGCTGGTCTGCAGTTGAACAATTAATTCTTGCAATCCTATCCTTATCTCCTCCAACCCAAAGTAACCCTTGTGGTACTTGTTAGATAACCACTCTATCATCTTATGGTTCAATTTAGTTTGTATCACTGAACCACGAACCAACTTGCGTTCCAGTTTGATCCGAAATTGTTGCAACCTTTTATAGTTGTGATCTGGCGGTTTCAAATTAACACTTACAGTTACTAAATCCAATGTATGCTGTTCCAATTACCATAAGTACTCTCTACAGACGAACAGCTTCTGTATAAGAGTTGTTTACATTGGGGAAAGCCTGAATGAGAATGAGAGCATCTCCCTCAATTGTCCCTTTAAATAAATCAACTTAGCAACACCTTCTAGTTCCTTCCGATCATGTACCATTGCCTTGAAAATGGACCAGAATTCCTCCCAGCTGTCTCCCGGCTGGAATGACAACAACTGTACTTCTGGGAGTCTGGGAGAGACATTTTATTTACTGCGTGAAGCTGGCCCACCACGGCACCCATACTCTTTAACCTATCCAGTACCTTAACTTTGCAAGCACAAATGACTTCTTCCAAGTCACCATATTGTTGTAAGAGTGTTTCTCGATCCTCATCGCTTGTACAATCCTCCAGTAACTCAATTTCATAGACTTTGAACCACTGCACGTACTACGCATACCTACGTTCTAGTAACACGAAATTTGTTTCTAAGTCAATAGCACTCGTCGACGGCTCGTCCACTAAGTCCAAACACGTACGGTATGCCTTTGTCACATGTCCCTTGCAGCTTGCAACAACGCTTTCTTGCCTTTAATATCCATGGTTTTGCCACCCGGCGCGGGAACTCCTTCAGGTTCAGTCATGGTTGTAGAATTAATAACCACTGATGTCACAAATTAAATAAATTGTTTATAAAGGTGATTCTCACACCTCACTCTTGCACAAATCGTAGCCACACCTGTGCTAGCACTGAATTGGACTAATTACTGTCCACCACACGATTAATTAACTCTGTGTACTCCATACTCACTTCCTACAATCAGTCACTTATTTATTAACCCTTAAACTGTCCACACGTAGATATACGTTTGTACGCGTACTGCTCCGAACGTAGATCTACGTTTTATTTTTCATTCCTTCAAATTTAGTGCAATAGGCCTGAGTCGCCTAGACATGAGAGAATGGGTCTGGCCCTCAGTGTGCGCAGTATTAAAAAATCTGGGACCACTTAGTACCTTGTGGGAGAACTAGTTCATTGAGCACCAGCTAGAGCAAATAATGGGCAAACACCATGGATTCACTGATGTCATGTCGCATTAACACTCCCCTTATAAGAGGAAAGTAAAAATAAGTTCGATAAATACATGAGTGGCTGTGGGTGGGTGTGAGTTGGACCTGACTAGCTTGTGTACTAGGTCTGATGCTGTGCTCCTTCCTTCAGAGGATGTGACCTGACTAGGTGGGTCATTGGTCTAAGTTGGGGGGTGACATGGACTTGCCTTGCATGGGCCAGTAGGCCTTCTGCAGTGTTCCTTCTTTTTTATGTTATATATTCGGCAGGCTGGCTTTGGCTGTCTCTGGCTGTCTCTGTGTCTATATCTGTCTATATCTCTGTCTATATCGCTGTCTATATCTGTCTATATCTCTGTCTATATCTGTCTATATCTATCTGTCTTATATCTCTGTATCTGTCTATATCTCTGTCTATCTATATATATATCTGTAATATCTCGCTCTCTCTCACATGTACACATAAGTACAGTTATTATACATAGTGTAAATTACCTAGGATAACCCAAAATTTCCAGGCAAAGTCCTATACAATGCTTGTAGAAATAAGACATAATACGCATGACTGGCAAGTAATACGCATTGGCATTGTCACTTCTGCATCGCGTATAATACCTGTTGGCTTACGAGCCGCACTCAGACTGAGACAAGCAGACGGAAAGACACACACACACACACACAGGCAGACGGAAAGACACACACAAACACAGGCAGACGGAAAGACACACACACAGGCAGACGGAAAGACAGATAAGCAGAGCTAGACAGACAGACAGACAGATAGACACTGGAAACAAGGAGAGGGTTCCCTGCTCCCATTCATCAATGTCATTGGGCTGTCAGTGTTATCTGACACTTGTCATAACACCATTCTTCAAGGAGTTTCATATACTCCAGGCACACACAGGCAGACAGAAAGACAGATAAGCAGAGCTAGACAGAGACACAGACAGATAGACAGATTGACAGATAGATAGACAGATAGACAGTGAAAACAAAGCGAGGGTTCCCTGCCCACATTCATTCATCAATGTCACTGGGCTGTCAGTGTTATCTGACACTTGTCATAACACCATTCGTCAAGGAGTTTCATATTATACTCCAGGCACACATAGGCAGGCAAACAAAGACAGATAAGCCGAGCTAGACAGATAGATAGAAACACAGATAGACAGATAGATAGACAGATAGATAGACAGATAGATAGACAGATAGATAGACAGACAGATAGATAGACAGACAGACAGATAGATAGACAGATAGATAGATAGACAGATAGACGTACAGACAGTGAAAACAAAGCTAGGTTCCTTGCACACATTCATTCATCAATGTCACTGCCTTATCAGTAGTTATATGACAATTGTCATAACACCATTCTTCAAGGAGTTTCATATATACTCCAGGATGTCTAAAATATTGCTGGGACCTATAAATACTTTGTATATATTTATAGACAAAGTAATGACCAAGGCAGGTGAAATTGTTCACCTGTTGGTGTCATTGTGACTATTTGAGTACTATTTCAGTACCTAATATTAGTGTTAGAACAAAGATTGGCTATGAAATCACAAGAACTATTATAAATTGTAATTACCAAAACATAAAAATTGTATAAATTAAAATAAAACTAGAAAAAAATATATCGGCATTACTTCTGCAAGCGGCAGGACTTGTTGTTGCCGCAGGTGAGATCCAGCACCAACTTGTCGGGCTTATATCTCGGAAGTATTGGCCCTAAATTTTTTTTTAGCCTATCCTGTTTATAATAATGCGCTTCATTTTTAAAAAAACTATTTTTTTTTTTTTCAAAATATTCGGAGCAGTGCGCGAGTGAACGTAGATCTACGTGTGGACAGTTTAAGGGTTAAATAATTAATTCAATAATGATTAATTCACTAATCACATCCGGTTCAGGAAGGACCAACGGGCGCTGTGGGGATTGTGGGAGATTGTCTATCTGGGCCACCTCCACTTGCAACAAACAATCTCCCGGGGAGATGACCGACTAGTATAATTTTACTGCAGTCACTCCCTTGAGGTATGTGAGAAACTTTACCCACTCCTGGTCGCACCCGAGGGGTACCTTCGATGTTTTCACACTAACCCAACTGCACTCTGGACCAGTATAAATAAATTTGAAGGGATTATAATAGGAAGTATGGTATGATTAATTTTTGTGGACTGTGTGGTTACTATGTGACTGATCAAGTTGAAGGAAAGAGAGAGAACACACAATTAAGTTAACATGACCATCACTCACCCATTAACAGCATCATAGCGGTGCATTGTAGATCGGTGATCTAACTAAGGTACATCTACTGTTTATAACAATCCTATCGGCCAACACTGACTGCTACAAAAAGTGAGTACTTAGCTGTAGGTGAGGGAGTCACTTCGTTTGTTGGTGTTCTCCCGCGGTCATGCTCGATAGCGATTATACTCCCGGCAAGCCGATGATGGTGGAGTAGGGGTCCCGATATAGAAGTACGTATTGACTTTTGACACCTCTACAATTCTCGGGACAGAATCGGGAGGTCAACATGTGGTTGCTAGGAGAATGTTGTTGAGAATCACTACACACATTCTCTCTCGTGACATTAACATCACCAAATCCTCTTTAATTCACATGACAATTTAATATCTCACTAGTTTCCACTCTTTATTGTTCACTTCTTTCAATTTCGACGTTGATGGGTCGAGATAAAGTTAGTTCATCTTCTCCATATCAAATATGGCGGTCGGGGTATGGCATACCCACGCCAGACCCGCTCGGTACATTCACTCTAGGATTATTTACAACTCTGTTTCACTATATTCACCATTTCACAATATTCACTGAACAAATTTCAGTCTATTCTAATACGAAAACCACCTGGAATCCGGGTTTATGACTGTATCCCGTCGTATGGTCGCGCCACTGCAGTTCAAATTAGGCTTACACCGGCGCCCTCTCGCTGACAACATTCACTATATTTTGCCAATTACTACCTTATTACTGAGCCTCCTGGACCGATTGTCCCACTTTATACACGTCGCACACTTTGATATCACTCCATATTACGAAGTAAAGTAATTAAGTCCGGTCTGGCTGTCGCAATCGCCAAATTCCAACAGCCATCACCTGATATCTGGTGGGTAGGCCGGTTTTCCATTGACTGGTCCCCTCTCTCCCTCTCTGCCCAGCCTACTTGAATCGCGTCCTGCCCCGCCTAATACGATGGTTCTAATCTCACGTCTACATAACGTGGAACCACCAGCAGTACATTAGAGATATCTATTCATATTGGAAAGTTTATCAATTACAACTTTCGGAAAATACCAATATTTTCCACATTTGTCTTTTCCTTCACCAATTATAAGATAGGGGTTTGTACAAGTATGTACACTATGTACAGAGAGAGTAATAATAATAATACAAGCCACGGTCGTCAAGGCAAAACAGCAGCCAAAGACAGAGACAACCTTCCACAACCAGCTCAATGCAGGAATTCCAATGACAAACTGTGAGTGGCATCCACGTCATTTTTGGCATTGTCAAACTCGCATTATAATTGGCTGAACCGAGTCGTTGATTTGATGATGGGGCCCCATCGCCAAACCCTTAACGATGGTTCGCTGGTTGGAGGGGAGCATATGTGGGTGTGTTTAACATGCTCCGAATAAAGGTTACATACTCTTTGCATGCAAACCCCACCCCAAGAAGGCTCAGGACTAGGCTTCCACCTCAAATGGGTAGAGTGCCGCCATGGCACATTATAATAATGGGACCGCCTCTTCCCTCAACCATCCCGCTCATTAGATAAAGCTAAACTTTTCTAGAGACATAAAGTCCGGCTTTAAACTTAAGAGTGAGACAGCAGACTGTAGGGCTAGCATAGGTCCAAGGTGCCTGCGGTTGGTAGCAGGCACCTCCCCACTAAAAAAAAAAACCCACTAGGGAAAAAAAAGGGCTGGTTCCACCCAAAGTCCCTAACACATCCTAACTAAATGAAATGACTTTTGGACAACACATCAGCTAGCGTATTATTTTTGCCAGGGATGTGTATACTTTTTACATTGTAGGGTTGCAACCTAATACTCCAATGCATGAGTCTTGTATTGTTGTTTTTCATGTGTTGGATATACACCAGAGGGTTGTGGTCGCTGTAGATGGTGACCACCTGTGAGGACTGGCCCACGTATACATCAAAATGCTCCAATGCCAGTAGTAGAGCCAGGGCCTCCTTCTCTATAGTGGAGTAGGCCCTCTGGTGTGGTTGGTATTTGGCCGAAAAATATACCACAGGCTGCAACCCATTGTCCCCAGATTGCAGAAGCACTGCCCCCACCCCAGACTCACAAGCATCACTCTGCAAAGAAAATGGTTTTGAAAAGTCTGGAGACAAAAGAATGGGTGCAGTACAAAGTAATCTCTTTGCTTTCGTAAAAGCATCTTGACATTCTGGGGTCCAATTAAAGGAAACTTTGTGGCTGGTAAGTGAGGTTAGAGGTGCAATAATATCTGCAAAATTTTTACAGAATCTTCTGTAAAACCCTACCATCCCTAGAAAACGTTGAAGGGATTTCCTGTCAGGGGGTACTGGATAATTTTTAATGGCCAGAATTTTTGCAAATTTTGGAGCCACTTTGCCACTACCTACTGCATGGCCCAAAAAATTAATACAGTGGACCCTCGGTTAACGAAAGGTCCCGTTAACGAAAGTTTCGGAAAACGTAAGCTTTTTTCGTAATCGGTTAGCGAAAAATTCCTCGGTTACCGAAAGGTATTAGACGCGTCCGCCTGCTCCGCGCAAGCGCAGGACGCCAGTGAAGCGTTGTTTACCATTGAGAGAACATTACCCAGCGCACTCTTTCAAAGATTCACAATATATTTGGTGTCTTTTTTGGTGGTTTTAGTTATTGCCACTGTGAAATAAGTCACCATGGGTCCAAAGAAGCTTCCTAGTGGCACCCCTGTGGGAAAGAGAGTGAGGAACACCATCGAACTGAAGAAGGAAATCATAGAAAAATATGAGAGTGGTGTACGTCTGAGTGATCTTGCCAGGATGTACAAGAAAACTCCATCTACTATCGGCACTATCCTGGCACAGAGAAATGAGATCAAGAAAGCTAATGTTGCAAAAGGGGTTAATTTGTTAATGAAACAAAGATCGAAAACAGTGGATGAGGTTGAGAAGTTGTTGTTGGTGTGGATCCATGAAAAACAGAGAGCGGGTGATAGTATTTCTATGGTGATAATTTGTGAAAAGGCAAGGAAGTTGCACGCAGATCTTGTGAAGACAATGCCTGCAACCAGTGGTGAGGAGAGTGATTGTAAAGCCAGCAAAGGCTGGTTTGAGAAGTTTAAGAAACGTAGTGGCATACACAATGTTGTGAGGCATGGTGAGGCAGCCAGCTCAGACAAACGTGCAGCTGAAAAATTTGTGCACGAATTCAAGGGGTTCGTAGAGGCTGAACAATTCCTCCCCCAACAAGTGTTTAATTGTGATGAAACAGGCCTGTTTTGGAAGAAAATGCCCAACAGGACCTACATTACTCAGGAGGAAAAGGCACAGCCAGGACACAAGCCTATGAAAGACAGGCTAACTCTCATGATGTGTGCCAATGCCAGTGGTGATTTTAAAGTGAAGCCTTTACTGGTGTATCACGCAGAAAATCCCAGACCCTTCAGGAAACCCAGTGTTGACAAGAATAAATTGTGTGTGCATTGGAAAGCTAACACCAAGGCATGGGTCACTACGGAGATTTTCAAGGAATGGATGACTGGAGTGTGTGGCCCTAGTGTGAAGAAATACCTCCTGGAAAAGAAATTGCCACTCAAGTGCCTCCTGGTACTGGACAATGCTCCTGCTCATCCTCACAATTTGCAAGAGTTGTTGCCTGACAACATAAATTTCATCAGAGTGAAGTTCTTGCCCCCTAACACCACTCCTCTCATCCAGCCCATGGACCAGCAGGTCATTTCCAACTTCAAGAAACTGTACACCAAAGCACTGTTTCAGAGGTGCTTTAATATGACCAATGACTCTGAATTGACCCTAAGAGAGTTCTGGAAAGAACACCTCAATATCGTGCATTGCATAGGCCTTATAGGTAAGGCTTGGGAGGAAGTGACTTCCAGGACTCTGAACTCTGCTTGGAGACCACTGTGGCTGGATTGTGTCCAAGAGAGGAATTTTGAAGGATTTGAGGCTGACCCTGACCCTGACGACCCTGTGCCTGTTGTGGAAGATATTGTGGAATTGGGGAACAGCCTGGGGTTGGAGGTGAGTGGTGAGGATGTGGAAGAGTTGGTGGAGGAGCACAGGGTAGAGCTAACAACTGAAGAGCTGCAAGAGCTTCATCTGGAACAGCAACAGACCACAGCTGAGGTTATTGCTTCACAGGGAAGAGAGAGAGATAAGGAGGTGCCTTCTTCAGTGCTTAAGGAGATGTGTACAAAGTGGAATGAGTTGCAGACATTTGTTGAAAGATACCACCCTGAGCAAGCTGAAATGAGCCTTCTGTGCAACCACTTCAGTGACAGAGCCATGTTGTACTTCAGAAAAGTGTTGAAGAGTCGCCAGAAACAGAGGACTCTGGACAGCTACTTCACCAGGCAGGGGTCTAGTGACTCTCAAGCTGGTCCTAGTGGCATTAAAAGACCAAGAAGGAAGTAACCCCAGAGAGGGGCTTGTCACCTGAAGTCCTTTTGGAGGATTCCCTTCCAACCACTAACACCTGCTCCAGTCATCATGTATATCTTCCAGATGCCTGCAAGTCTCTTCAATAAAGGTAAGTAAATGTTATTTTTTTTTATTTTGAGTGATTATTTTTTGTGGAACGAATTAATTGTATTTACAGTAGAACGTCATTTAGCAGGAGATTATGTTGCACGTTACCGGTATTGCACGATTTAAGATTTGCGACACATTATCATCTTACACGACGTAAAGATGATATTACACGGTTCGGCAGGAGAGGAAAAATTTTGAGCGCATGGTTATTTACTGCCTAAGAATCCTCATGCTTTGAGGAAAAGGGAATTTGTTTTTCCTTCCTGCAAACTGTTCAGATACACGGGGCCAGGAGCTGAGTCTCGACCCCTGCAACCACAATTAGGTGAGTACAGTTTCATACATTATCATACATAGCAGCATATGTGTAGAGAACCTAGGATAACCCAAGTCAGTCAATAGAAATACTGTCACTCTGACTTTTTTGGGTTATCCTAGGTTCTCTACACATATGCTGCTATGTATGATAATCTTCGTAACTGTATCTGTGTATATCTGAATAAACTTACTTACAGTTTGTGGGAAGGAAAAACAAATAACCATTTCCACAAGCAGCCTTGTTGTTGTTCAGCGAGGGACACCACCGGCCATCCCTCCCCACCCACCCAGGACCCCACCATCCCAGGACCCCACCATCCCAGCATTCGTACGTATTTTATACGCGTCACAGTGTTGCTCAAAGTGGCAAGAAAATGTATAAGCATTAAGTCTTAGAATTAACGAAGAAAGATTAATATTAGACAAGACATAACCCGTGGCAGTAATGAAGTGTTACTTTGTACACATAAAAAGAGGTAAACATAAGTTTGTGACTGACTGACTTGACTGACTGACTGACTGACTTGCTGACTGACTTGCTGACTGACTGACTTACTGACTGAATGACTTGACTGACTGACTGAATGACTTGACTGACTTACTGAGTGAATGACTTGACTTACTGACTTACTGACTGACTTGCTGACTGACTGACTTACTGACTGAATGACTTGACTGACTTACTGACTTGACTGACTTACTGACTGAATGACTTGACTGACTTACTGACTGAATGACTTGACTGACTGACTGACTTACTGACTGAATGACTTGACTGACTTACTGACTGACTCACTTGACTGACTTACTGACTGAATGACTTGACTGACTTCCTGACTTGACTGACTTACTGACTGAATGACTTGACTGACTTACTGACTGAATGACTTGACTTACTGACTGACTGAATGACTTGACTTACTGACTGAATGACTTGACTGACTTACTGACTTGCTGACTGACTGAATGACTTGACTGACTTACTGACTTGCTGACTGACTGAATTACTGACTGAATGACTTTACTGACTTACTGACTGACAACTGACTGACTTACTGACTGAATGACTTGACTGACTTACTGACTGAATGACTTGACTGACTTACTGACTGAATGACTTGACTGACTTACTGACTGAATGACTTGACTGACTTACTGACTGAATGACTTGACTGACTTACTGACTGAATGACTTGACTGACCGAATGACTTGACTGACTTACTGACTGAATGACTTGACTGACTGAATGACTGAAAGACTTGACTGACTGAATGACTTGACTGACTTACTGACTGAATGACTTGATTGACTTACTGACTGAATGACTTGACTGACTTACTGAATGACTTGACTGACTTACTGACTGAATGACTTGACTGACTGAATGACTTGACTGACTGACTGAATGACTTGACTGACTTACTGAATGACTTAAAGTTAGACACTCAGTACAACTATCGACTTCAGTACCAGAACCTCTTCCATCCACCTCAGCCCAGTAGGGCCACAGCATAACTCTCCACTCTCTTCACAATCATCCACAAACACCAGCACCCACAATTTAGGTAAATACCATTATTTCTGTTACATTTGTAGTCTTAAGCAGTAAAAACAACATAATACATCACGATAATGAACTACAATTACATATTCACTTTTATTTTTGTAAGATCTGTTGGTCTAAAAAAAAACTTGTTTGGCTTTTTGGGGACTCCCAGGAACGTAACCCTATTTTTCCCATAAGTTCTGTTAATTATTTAACACGAAATTATCTAACACGACTTTTTCAGGAACGTAACTATCGTGCTAAATGACGATCTACTGTACATTATTTCTTATGGGAAATAAGGTTTCAGATAACGAAAGATTCAGATTAAGTAATAGCTCCTGGACCGGATTAATTTCGTTAACCGAGGGGCCACTGTAGTAGATTGGCCAAAGGATGACTTTGATAAATTAACAGTTAAATGAAAACTCTGGAAGGTCTCAAAGAGAGCCTTAAGCCTAAACACATGTTGGTCCCAAGTATCCGACACAACAACTATATCATCTAGGTAAGCGGCCGTGCCTTCAAGTTCTTTAATAGCCTGATGGATAAGTCTCTGGAATGATGCAGGCAAGTTTTTTATCCCGAAGGGGGTCACTATATACTGATAATGACCTCCTGGAATTACGAAGGCAGAGATTTCCTTCTCTTTATCTGTTAAAGGTACTTGATAGTAACCTTTAAGGAGGTCCAATTTGGATACAAAAGTAGCCTTACCCACAAAGTCGATTACTTCATCCAGACGTGGCAGAGGATAGGCATCTGCAACTGTGACCTCGTTCACCTTACGGTAATTTGTGCACATTCGAAACCCTCTATCAGCTTTTTTAACAAGGATGCACGGTGAAGCTCACGGACTAGATGACTCCTCCACTAACCCATGCTCTAACAGAAATTCTACCTCCTGTTGAAGTAGCCTCTGTTTTTCAGGATTAGCTCTGTAGGGGGAGAGTTTAATAGGTTTAGAGTTTCCAACATCTACATCATGATATCCTAATGTACATTTTTACGGCACATCAAAAAAAATATCAGGATAAGACTGTAGGAGCGCAGTTAACCCTTAAACTGTCCACACGTAGATATATGTTCACTCGCGAAAGTGACCGAACGTATATCTACGTTTTATTTTACATTTATTCAAATTTAGCGTGATAGGCCTGAGTCGCCTAGACATGAGAGAATGGGTCTTCGCCCTCAGTGTACGCAGTATGAAAAAAATCGGGGACGCCAGGGTACCGCATGGTAGCCCCAGTTAGTTTCAGCTCCGTCTTGGGTCAACATCATGGCACACCCCTGTGATTCACTCACACCTCGTCGTATTAACACTCTACTATTCTCGGAAAGTGATAGAGAACGCGAGCTTAGTGGATTTGACAGTGATATAGCCACTAATAATCAAGGAATTAGTGAAACTATTGATGACAACCCAGATGACCCTCAGCCCATCACCTCTGGGGTGGCCAGTGTGGACAGTGTTGCCATACCAGACCCTCAGTCCAGCACATCTGGTGTGGCCGGTGTGGCCACAGACCCTCGGCCCAGCACCTCTGGGGTTGCTAGTGTTACTACCCAAAGGCAGCTCCGCAAGAGGAAATTATCATTTTCCATGTGTTATGATAGTGACGATAGTGAAGGTGATATAGGTGACGATGATGAAATCGATTTTATGCCCATAGACGATTCGTCGAGTGACAGTGATTATCATTATTCCCCAGTGAAACGTACTTATGGGCGTCATTACCTACGTTCAGGCAGTGTGCCATATGCAGTCAGAGGCAAGGGTCGTGGCAGTTCACGATCCAAAACCCCAGCCACTGATAGTGAAAGTGATAATGAAGGAGAGTAATTGGGATGGAGGAAGAGGTGGTGGGTGGCATGGTGCCTGACCTCGTGGCGCGGTGTGTGGACAGACAAAGGACCACGAGGCACCTTCTCAATCATGTGCTGGCCCCACTCCGTCCCTCCTGCTCCCCCACGTCCCATGCCACAGGTCCACCCTGCACCATCTGATCGTGAATGGAAGTGGACTGAACATACACCATTCGTGCCACATCCTTTCAATTTTGATGGCAGTGGAAGTGGCATCATGCCACACTGTCCCATCACAAATGAGTCTACAGAATTAGACTATTTTCAACTATACTTTGATGAGCCAATAATGAACCTGATTGTTACTCAGACCAACCTTTAC
>WNWK01051095.1:0-12602 GCA_009830355.1 Cherax destructor
TTTCTCCTTTAAATTTAGTAATATATACAGGAGGAGGGTTACCAGCCCCTTGCTCCCATCTTTTAGTAGCCTCTTACAACATGCATGGCTTACAGAGGAAGAATTCTGTTCCACTTCCTAATGGAGATAAGCAGAAATAAACAAAAACTAGTAAGAAAATAGAAGGAAACCCAGGGGGTATGTGTATATGCTTGTACATGCATGTGTAGTGTGACCTAAGTGTAAGTAGAGTAGGAAGACATACCTGAAGTCTTGCATGTTTATGAGACAGTAATAATACACCAGCAATCCTACCATCATGTAAAACAATTACAGGCTTCCGTTTCACACTCGGCAGGATAGTAGTACAGTGGTACCTTGACTTACGAGTTTTCCAAGTTCTGAGCCGTCGCTCGGTCGATTTTGCTTTGAGTTGCAAGCCAAAATCCGAGGATTACGAGTGAGCTTCAGATATCTGCCACTCACAGGAGAGGAAATATAAAAAACCTCAATAATAACCAATGTGTAACATCCTTTCCATTTGATACCACTGGTAGTGTCATCCTGCCAGAATGTTCTATAATGTATGCCTAAGTAAAAAGAACGATTCTGGAACATGGTAATACATGTTCGGCAGGCCGGCTGGTTGGGTGGCGGCTAGCTTGCTGGCTGGCTGATTTGCTTTGGCTGTCTCTATCTCCTTCTGTCTGTCTGTATTTATCTCTGTCTATCTGTGTGTCTATCTGCCTCTATCTCACAGGTACACATAAATACAGTTAAGCATAGTGTAAATTACCTAGGATAACCCAAAAATCCAGACAAAGTGCTATGCTATGCTTGTAGGTATAAAGCATAACGAGCATGACTGGCAAGTAATACACATTTTCACTTGTTCAGGAATCAGACGTGACCGACTCTGCATTGTGTGTAATACCTGTTGGTTCATGGCGGCTTTCTCTCTGAGACAGAGAGACAAGAAGAGAGACTGGAAGACAGAAACACAGGCAGACAGAAAGACAGATAAGCAGAGACAGAGATAAACATAGACAGAGCTAGACAGACAGAAAAACAAATAGACAGAAACAAACAGATAGACAGACATCTTTATGTGTAACTGAAAAATAAAGCCAAAGCGGTGCACGATCATCAAATGTCACTCCACCAGTGTCACTCCACTGGCAGTGGGTGACACTCGTCTTACACCGTGCTTCAAGGAGTTTCATATATACTCCAACATTTCTAAAACATTGCTGGGACCTGGCGAAAAAAGGCAAAAATCGTTTCTTATTTAAAAACCCGTAACAAAAATATTCGGGTGGTTTTTTGGGGGATGGAACGGATTAATGACATTTCAATTAATTTCAATAAGGAAAATTGATTTGATATACGAGCAAATTGAGTTACGAGCTGGGTCACGGAATGAATTAAACTCGTAAGTCAAGGTACCACTGTACCTTCCTGGGCAGTTGCTGTCTACTAGCCTACTACCTAGGATTTTTTTTTTTCCAACAAGTCGGCCGTCTGCCACCGAGGCAGGGTGACCCAAAAAGAAAAATACTTTCATCATCATTCAACACTTTCACCTCACTCATACATAATTACTGTCTTTGCAGAGGTGCTCAGATACAACAGTTTAGAATAGTCCCTCCAAACTATCACTATCCCAGACCCCTCCTTTAAAGTGCAGGCATTGTACTTCCCTTTTCCCAGGACTCGAGTCCAGCTAAAGCTATAATAACCAGTTTTCCTGAATCCCTAAACTAAATATTACCCTGCTCACACTCCAACAGCTAGTCAGGCCCCAAAAAACCATTTGTCTCCATTCACTCCTATCTAACATGCTCACACACACTTGCTGGAAGTCCAAGCCCTCGCCCACAAAACCTTCTTTACCCCCTCCCAACCTTTTCGAGGCGACCCCTACCCCTCCTTCCTTCCACAACAGATTTATACGCTCTCCAAGTCATTCTGCTTTGATCCATTCTCTCTAAATGACCAAACCACCTCAACAACCCCTCTTCAGCCCTCTGACTAATACTTTTAGTAACTCCACACCTCCTCCTAATTTCCACACTCAGAATTCTATGCATAATATTTACAGCACACATTGCCCTTAGACAGGACATCTCCACTGCCTCCAGCCGCCTCCTCGCTGCAGCATTTATAACCCAATCTTCACACCCATGTAAGTGTGTTGGTACCACTATACAGGTCTCCCTCAACATTCGCGTTTTCTACTTTGCGGGCCTCACACATTGCGAATTCCCGCCGCCAAATTCCCAGCCACCAAATTTCCACCCACCAAATCATATTTAAGTTTCCAGCCACCGAGCGTCCCTACTACCTTCCTTCCGACCTGGCAACCAGCCCGCCCACCACTCACTCACTGAGTGTTTTCATCGTTCATTATTTGTTATTAAACTACAGTACAGTGGACCCCCGAGTATCGTAATTAATCCGTTCCAGGAGCTAGTACTTAACACGAAGTTTACGAAATTCGAACCATTATTTCCCATAAGAAATAATGTAAATACAATTAATCCGTTCCACAAAAAAATTTTCACATACTAAATTAAAAACAATATATATATATATATACATTTACTTACCTTTATTGAAGAGTTGCAGGCATCTGGAAGGTAGAGTTGCTGATAGGGGCAGGGAGTTAGTGGTTGGAAGGGGAATCCCCCTCCAAAAGGACTTCAGGTAACAAGTCCCTCTCTGGGGTTACTTCCCTTCTTTGTCTTTTAATGCCACTAGGACCAGCTTGAGAGTCACAGACCCCTGCCTGGTAAAGTAACTGTCCAGAGTCCTCTGTTTCTGGCAACCCTTCAACACTTTCCTGAAGTGCGACATGGCTCTGTCACTGAAGTGGCTGCACAGAAGGCTCATTTCAGCTTGCTCAGGGTGGTGTCTTTCAACAAATGTCTGCAACTCATTCCACTTTGTCACATCTCCTTAAGCACTGAAAGGGCACCTCCTTCTGTCTCTCACCCTCCTCCTTTGAAGCAATAACCTCAGTTGTGGTCTGTTGCTGTTCAGATGAAGCTCTTGCAGCTCTTCAGTTGTTAGCTCTACCCTGTGGGCCTCCACCAACTCTTCCACATCCTCACCACTCACCTCCAACCCCAGGCTGTTCCCCAATGCCACAATAGAGTCCACAACAGGGACAGGGTCAAGGTCAGGGTCAGCCTCAAATCCTTCAAAAAACCCTCTGTTGGACACAACCTGGCCACAATGGTCTCAAGCAGAGTTCAAAGTCCTGGAAGTCACTCCCTCCCAAGCCTTACCTATAAGGCGTATGCAATGCACAATGTTGAAGTGATCTTTCCAGAATTCTCTTAGGGTCAACTCAGTGTCGAGGTCACTTCAAAGCACTTTTCAAACAGTGCTTTGGTGTACAGTTTCTTGAAGTTGGAAATGACCTGCTGGTCCATGGGCTGGAGGAGAGGAGTGGTGTTAGGAGGCAAGAACTTCACTCTGATGAAATTAAACTTGTCAGACAAACACTCTTGCAAGTTGTGAGGGTGAGCAGGAGCACTGTCCAGTATCAGGAGGCACTTGAGTGGCAATTTCTTTTCCAAGAGGTATTTCTTCACACTAGGGCCAAACACTCCAGTCACCCATTCCTTGAAAATCTCCGTAGTGACCCATGCCTTGGTGTTAGCCTTCCAATG
Source organism: Cherax destructor (assembly GCA_009830355.1). NCBI lineage: Eukaryota > Metazoa > Arthropoda > Malacostraca > Decapoda > Parastacidae > Cherax > Cherax destructor. The sequence continues at coordinate 3,657 of WNWK01051095.1, forward strand.
CACACACAAATTATTCTTGTCAACACTGTGATTCTTGAAGGGTCTGGGATTTTCATAGTGATACACCAGTAAAGGCTTCACTTTAAAATCCCCACTAGCATTAGAACAAAACATGAGAGTTAGCCTGTCTTTCATAGGCTTGTTTTCCTGGCTGTGCCTTTTCCTCCTGAGTAATGTAGGTCTTGTTGGGCATTTTCTTCCAAAACAGGCCTGTTTCATCACAGTTAAACACTTGTTGGTGGAGGAATTGTTCAGCCCTACGAACCCCTGGAATTCATGCACAAATTTTTCAGCTGCACGTTTGTCTGAGCTGGCTGCCTCACCATGTCTCACAACACTGTGTATGCCACTACGTTTCTTAAACCTGTCAAACCAGCCTTTGCTGGCTTTAAAATCACTTGCCTCACCACTGGTTGCAGGCATTGTCTTGACAAGATCTGCGTGCAACTTCCTTGCCTTTTCACAAATTATCGCCATGGAAATACTATCACCCGCTCTGTTTTTCATGGATCCACACCAACAACAACTTCTCAACCTCATCCACTGTTTTCGATCTATTTTTCGTTAACATATCAACCCCTTTTGCAACATTAGCTTCCTTGATCTCATTTCTCTTTGCCAGGATAGAGCTGATAGTAGATGGGGTTTTGTTGTACATCCTGGCAAGATCACTCAGACGTACACCACTCTCATATTTTTCTATAATCTCTTTCTTAAGTTCGATGGTGTTCCTCACTTTCTTTACCACAGGGGTGCCACTAGGAAGCTTCTTTGGACCCATGGTGACTTATTTCATAGTGACAATCACTAAAGCACCAAAAAAAAACACCAAATGTAGTGTGAATGTTTGAAAGAGCGCGCTAGGTAATGTTCTCTCAATGGTAAACAACGCTTCACTGGCGGCGTCCTGCGTCCCGTGCAGGCGCGGAGCAGGCGGACAGGTCTAATACGTTACAAAACACGAGCCATTTTACGATTCTCGAAATCGAAAAAAGCTTACAAAACACGATGTTTACGAAATAAGAACCTTACGAAACTCGGGGGTCCACTGTATAACATGTATGTAGTACTGTATAGTAGAATATTTTACTATGTTTTCATGCGTTTTATGATTGTTCATGGTTCAATAGGTTAAGGAAGCAGTAAGTAATGAATGTACTAAATAAAGGTTATCTATCTATTACATCTATTCCAAATTGATATCAGAAACATGATAAATACCGTAGAACTGTAATAAAGATGCTGAAATGAATAATATATGCCATATTATATGAGTGGGGTAAGAGTAGCAGGCAGACCGCCACCATATGAGATGTTTACATCAGGGTAAACATGCCTAAATCACTCTTGTCGTAAGAACAAATGCAAAAATAGCATTTATTATTTTTAGAATAATAATAATTTATAATATTTGATCTGGAGCACTTTAAATGTCATCAGTATTTGGTAGTTGACATTTAGAGAAATCCACAGCAATTATTATTAATTATTATTTTTATTTATTATTATTAATATTATTATTATTTCCCTACAATATATTGTAGAGAAATAATAATAATAATAAATAATAATAATAATTAATAATTGCTGTGGAGTGCTCTAAATATCAGCTACCAAATACTGATAACATATAAAGTGCTCCAGATCAATTATTATAAGTTATTATTATTCTAAAAACAATAAATGCTATTTTTGCATTTGTTCTTATGACAAGAGTGATTTAGGCATGTTTACCCTGATGTAAGCATCTCATATGTGCGGTCTGCCTGCTCTTACCCACTCATATAATATGGCATATATTATTCATTTCAGCATCTTTATTACAGTTCTATGGTATTTATCATGTTTCTGATATCAATTTGGAATAAATGTAATAGATAACCTTTATTACTAATATTAGCATAATTACACATCATTTTATTAGCGCCACGGCTAACATCCACCACCCACGACGACTCACCAGACACTGCATACTACTGCTCACCTCCCTCTCTCATTTAGCTCCTCCCACTTTGTAACGATGTTAGATGGTGAATTTAATGTATTTTTCTGTAAGCTTAATTCGTTGTATGTGTATTTTACTTTTTTTATTGTTTTCTGTAATATATGAGTTATGCAAATTAAAATAAGTTATGAAGTTGGAGTTTCATTTTTATTTTATTTTTCTTCTAATATACATATTTAATTCAGCATTTGGCATCATTATAAAGTGGGCAGAGCTACAGCAGTGGGACAAGCAGCAGTCTCAGTAACTTGTGATTCCCCATGAAGCTTCACAACACTATAAAATATTGCATAATTATACTATTACAGGCCTCCCTCTGCAGATAGCCCATGTCACTATAACATGTATGTATATAGTACAATATTTTACAATGTTTTCATGTGTTTTATGATTGTTCATGGTTCAATAGGTTAAGGAAGCAGTATTGTTAGACTAGGTACGTAAATGCTATTATATTATACTATTTCCCTACAATATATTGAGGCACCAAACATTCGCGATTTTTCAACATTCGTGAGGCTCTTGATCCCCTAACCCTCGCGAATGTTGAGGGAGACCTGTACTTTCATACATTCCCTTCTTTGCCTCCATGGATAACATTTTTTGTCTCCACAGATACCTCAACGCACCACTCACCTTTTTTCCTTCATCAATTCTATGGTTAACCTCATCCTTCATAAACCCTTCTGCTGACAAGTCAACTCCCAAATATCTGAAAGCCATGTAAAAAGAGAGCAAATGAGAGAGTGGGTGAGATGTTATCAACAAATTTTGTTCAAAATAAGAAAAAGTTTTGGAGTGAGATTAATAAGTTGAGGAAGCCTAGGGAACAAATGGATTTGACAGTTAAAAATAGGAGAGGAGAGTTATTAAATGGAGAGTTAGAGGTATCGGGAAGATGGAGGGAATATTTTGAGGTGTTGTTAAATGTTGATGAAGACAGGGAAGCTGTGATTTCGTGTATAGGGCAAGGAAGAATAACATCTTGTAGAAGTGTGGAAGAGCCAGTTGTGAGTGTGGGGGAAGTTCGTGAGGCAGTGGGTAGAATGAAAGGTGGTAAGGCAGCTGGGATTGATGGGATAAAGATAGAAATGTTAAAAGCAGGTGGGGATATAGTTTTGGAGTGGTTGGTGCTATTATTTAATAAATGTATGGAAGAGGGTAAGGTACCTAGGGATTGGCAGAGAGCATGTATTGTTCCTTTGTATAAAGGCAAGGGGGACAAAAGAGAGTGCAAAAATTATAGGGGAATAAGTCTGTTGAGTTTACCTGGTAAAGTGTATGGTAGAGTTATTATTGAAAGAATTAAGAGTAAGACAGAGAGCAGGATAGCAGATGAACAAGGGGCTTTAGGAAAGGTAGGGGTGTGTAGACCAAGTGTTTACAGTGAAACATATAGGTGAACAGTATTTGGATAAGGGTAAAGAGGTTTTGTGGCATTTATGGATTTGGAAAAGGCATATGATAGGGTGGATAGGGGGCAATGTGGCAGATGTTGCAGGTGTATGGAATAGGAGGTAGGTTACTGAAAGCAGTGAAGAGTTTTTATGAGGATAGTGAGGCTCAGGTTAGTGTGTAGTAGGGAGGGGACTATTTCCCAGTAAAAGTGGGCCTTAGACAAGGATGTGTGATGTCGCCGTGGTTGTTCAATATATTTATAGATGGGGTTGTAAGAGAAGTGAATGCGAGGTCTTGGCAAGAGGTGTGGGGTTAAAAGATAAAGAATCAAATACAAAGTGGGAGTTGTCACAGTTGCTTTTTGCTGATGACACTGTGCTTTTGGGAAATTCTGAAGAGAAGTTGCAGAGGTTGGTGGATGAATTTGGTAGGGTGTGTAAAAGAAGAAAATTGAAGGTGAATATAGGAAAGAGTAAGGTGATGAGGATAACAAAAGATTAGGTGACAAAAGATTGGATATCAGATTGAAGAGAGAGAGTATGGAGGAGGTGAATGTATTCAGATATTTGGGAGTGGACATGTCAGCAGATGGGTCTATGAAGGATGAGGTGAATCATAGAATTGATGAGGGAAAAGGGTGAGTGGAGCACTTGAGTCTGTGGAGACAAAGAACTTTGTCCATGGAAGTAAAGAGGGAATGTTGAGAGTATAGTTATACCAACACTCTTATATGGGTGTGAAGCATGGTGATGAATGTTGCAATGAGGAGAGGCTGGAGGCAGTGGAGATGTCATTTCTGAGGTCAATGTATGGTGTGAATATAATGCAGAGAATTCGGAGTTTGGAAATTAGGAGGAGGTGCGGGATTACCAAAACTATTAATCAGAGAGCTGAGGAGGGTTGTTGAGGTGGTTCGAACATGTAGAGAGAATGGAATGAGACAGAATGACTTCGAGTGTATAAATCTGTAGTGGAGGGAAGGCGGGGTAGGGTCGGCCTAGGAAAGGCTGAAGGGAGGGGTAAAGGTGGTTTTGTGTGAGAGGGGCTTGGACTTCCAGCAAGCATGTGTGAGCGTATTTGATAGGAGTGAATGGAGACAAATGGTTTTAATACTTGACGTGCTGTTGGAGTGTGAGCAAAGTAACATTTATGAAGGGATTCAGGGAAACCGGCAGGCCGGACTTGAGTCCTGGAGATGGGAAGTACAGTGTCTGCACTCTGAAGGATGGGTGTTAATGTTGCAGTTTTATAACTGTAGTGTAAAGCACCCCTCTGGCAAGACAGTGATGGAGTGAATGATGATGAAAGTTTTTCTTTTTTGGGCCACCCTGCCTTGGTGGGAATCGGCCGATGTGTTAATAAAAATATTTAATAAACATAAATGACTGACTTCTTGCAAGTAGCTTCAAATTTAATGATGATAAAATAGAATAAGACTTAAATGAGCATCCTTCCTTTGTCAGACTAAAGATAACACAAAACATAAGTCACAATATTTTTCACTTAATTATATTTTCCTAGACATATAAAAGATACTTTTGAATAAGTTTTTGCTACTGTTCTACCAACCAATTTACTCTTTCTTAATTTTTTTTTTATTTTGAGTATATTCTTTACCTTTCTTTAAAGGTTCAATTACAGGGCCTGATTCTCCGCTTCTCATGAGGTTTGTGGCACTGACTCGTACAGGAGGCTTCAAGAATGTTAAAATTGAGTCGTCTTCTGTCAACTCTACTGCTTTGGATTTGGAACCTCAAAATCTACATGATAGGTGAAGAATGTGTTGAACTGTTGTACTGCACTCTTTTTAACCCTTTAACTGTGTCTTGATGTAGTAGTACTTAGGTGGTGGTACTGTGTCTGATGTACTGGTATGTGCCATTTGTTCCCACAAATCTGCCATCTGCCAGTATTTTTACCTCAGGACAACTTTGTGTCTTCAAATTCAAATTTTATTTCCATGCATAGTTTACAATGTGTAATTACAATATTGATTTGCGAAGTGCAAAAAAGCCATTATCATTCCGAGGCATTTAGGGCAGACTAAACCTAATGCTTTACAGACTACTCAATAGTAGACATACAGTGGACCCTCGGTTTCCTTCACCTCCAACTCGAACAATTATGTAAGTGTATTTTGTAGAGCTTTTGTAAGTGATTTGGGGGTCTGAAACGACTAATCTGATTTACATTTATCCTTATGGGAACAAATTCGTTCAGTAACGGCACTCAAACAGCATTCTGGAAAGAATTTTCAATGAAACCGAGGGTCCACTGTATACAGTGGACCTCTACTTATGAGTTTAATTCTTTTCAGAAGGCTGTTCGAGTGCCGTCGATGAAATTGTTCCCATAAGGAATAATGTGAATTAGATTAATCCGTTTCAGACCCCAAAAATACCTTACAAAAGCAATTACAGAAATACACTTATAATTTCGAGTTGGGAGTACTCATATCGAGGTACCATGTATAACATAGTTGGTTCAAATTGAACATTGTTTTTAATATATCAACAGAGGTAGTAGTGGTTTAGCAGTGGTCTGGGTGGCCGGTGGTCTGGTGGCTTGAGCTCTCGCTTCACACAGGAGGGCGGGTTCGATTCCCGGCGGGTGGAAACATTTCGACGTGTTTCCTTGCACCTGTTGTCATGTTCACCTAGCAGCAAATAGGTACCTGGGTTGTTAGTCGACTGGTGTGGGTGCATCCTGGGGGACAAGATTAAGGACCCCAATGGAAATAAGACAGACAGTCCTCGATGACGCACTGACTTTCTTGGGTTATCTGGGTGGCTAACCCTCGGGGTTAAAAATCCGAAGAAATCTTATCTTATCTTATCTTAACAAGTAGTTGAATAACAAGTTACAGTATTATATTTTAGCACATTATACATAATGATATTGAGACCATTTTAGTTTTGAAATAATCTTATAAAATTTGGCAATTTTTTGGTTGATGGTGGTGATAGTATATAGTATATAGCGTTTGTGTTGTTAGTTTTGGGAGATGAGGCGAGTTCTAAGAGGTGCCTTGAATTCGTGTGCAGGCAGGGGTGCTTTTGTATTTTCAGGCAATGAATTCCAGATCTTAGGGCCCTTTATATGCTTGCATTTTTGCATAGGAGAGATGGAAACGAGGATATCAAAGAGTGTTTTGTGTCTTGTGTTATGCAAGTGCGTTCTATTGTAGTTCTCAAGAAGGAGTTTTAGAGGGGGGTTTATATTGGAGAATAATGTTCTGTGTATGAAGTAGGCACAATAATATAAGTGGATATTTTGTGGCTATAGGAGGGTGGGTGCAGGAAGAAAGAGGAGTGATTGGTGGAATGGTGAAGTAAGGTGTGATAAAAGAAAAAGGTAGCTTATGAGAGGTTTTTACAAAACAGAAGTGTTGTAAGAAGAGCAGAGTATATGGAGAGTAAAAGAAAGGTGAAGAGAGTGGTGAGAGAGGGCAAAAGGAGAGCAGATGAAAGAGTGAGAGAGGCACTGTCAAGAAATTTTCCTGAAAATAAGAAAAACATTTGGAGTGAGATAAACAAGTTAAGAAAGCCTATGGAACGAATGAATTTGTCAGTTAAAAACAGAGTAGAGGAGTTAGTAGATGGGGAGCTGAAGGTATTGCGTAGATGGCGGGAATATTTTGAGGAACTTTTAACCCGTAAATGGTCAAACGTATATATCGTTTACTACCCCAGTGCCCTGAATATTTTGAAAAAAAAAAAAATAGTTTTTTTATAGAAATAAAGAGCACATTTTTCTAAGTGTTAAAGGATAGAAAAAAATTTTTTAGGCTCAGTACTTACCGATATATGAGGCCGAGAAGTTGGCACTGAATGCTCACCTGACGGTAACATCGAGTCCTGCCGCTTGCAGAAGTGTTGCCGATATACCTTTTTTCTCGTTTTTATATTATTTTATATAATTTTTATGTTCTGATAATTACAATTTATAGTAGTTCTTTGTTCTAAGACTAATATTAGGTACTGAAATTGTACTCAAATTGTCACAAACACACTGACAGGTGGACATTTACACCTGCCTTGGTCATTTACTATTGTCTAGGAATATATGCAAAGTATTTATAGGTCCCAGCAATGTTTTTTATATGTGGGAGTATATAATAATAATAAGAAGAATAAGAATAATAAGTTCCCTTGAAGCATGATGTAAGACAAGTCAGTCCACTGCTGACAGTGATAAGATAAGATAAGATAATTGGTGACATTTGATGAGCGTACGCGAGTGTGCAGTGATTAGATAAGGGTGACATTTGATGAGCATCCCCCTCTGTTTTCACTGTTAAACAAACATATCTGTCTATCTGTGTCTGTCAAGCTCTCTGCCTATCTGTCTGTCAAGCTCTCTGTCTATCTGCCTGTCTGTCAAGCTCTCTGTCTATCTGTCTGTCCGTCTAGCATCTAGCTCTCTCGTCTCAGAGAGATCCACTCCTGAACCAACACGTCTGGTTCATGAGCAAGTGTAAATACGTATTTGCTAGTCATGTTTACACATTATATCTACAAGCACTTTGTCTGGATTTTTTGGGTTATCCTAGGAAATTTACACTATGAATAATTGTATTTGTGTACATGTGAGACAGAGATAGACAGAGACAGACAGACAAAGATAGACAGGCATAGGTTATAAGACATTCTGAAAGGATGTTGCACATGGGTTATTATCAAGGTTTTTGATATTTCCTCGACCACTTATGGCCATATCCACCTCAGAGCCACTAAACTTGGGGTCAACATCACTTTCCACTTAAAATGGGAGAGTTAATACTACATGACATCAGTGAATTCCATGTGTTTGCTATGCTGTTTGCTCTACCTGGTGCTCAATTGAACTGGTCCTCCCACAAGGTGCTAAGTGGTCCCAGATTTTTTAATACAACGCCACCAAGGGCTAAGACCCATTCTATGCTGACCAGGCATCTCAGGCCAATCGTGCCAAATTTGGAGGCAGGAAAAATACAACGTAAATATACGTTTGGGGCAGTAGCGGTACTAACGTATATATACGGTTGGACCGTTTACGGGTTAAATGTCGATGAAGAAATGGAGGCGGTAATTTCATGCACTGGCCTGGGAGGTATAACATCTTTTAAGAGTGAAGAAGAGCAGGATGTGAGTGTAGGGGAGGTGCATGAGGCATTACGTAGAATGAAAGGGGGTAAAGCAACTGGAATTGACGGGATCATGACAGAAATGTTAAAAGCAGGGGGTACTTGGTGTTGGAGCGTGTATAGTTCCTTTATATAAAGGGAAGGGAGGACATAAGAGATTGTAAAAATTATAGGGGAATAAGTTTATTGAGTATACCAGGTAAAGTGTACGGTAGGTGTTATGGACTTGTTATGGGGGCTATAGGACCTAATAAGTATTGATGTAAGTAAGTAACATGAATACTTAATTATATTGAATTAATCAGAATTACTGCTTAAATCTTTTGAGGTTAGGCCACCCTTAAGACTTAAAGAAGCTGAATTAACCTGATTTTCTCAATATAATAGGTTATAAATACACACATTTAAATAAGTAGTT